>CAEGAE010000151.1:0-32562 GCA_903067095.1 Girardinus metallicus
CAAGCTCCCAGGCCTCTGGTAGAGGACCCGAGCTCAGAGGATGAAAGAGACCACCCGCAGAGGGTGAGAAGGGAATTTATATATATATATATATAAATAATTGTTTTTTAATTTTTTTACCTCTTTTTTTGTGCATGTCCTACACAAAATGATCATTTTACCAGCATTTTTAAAAGACGTGTTTGAAGTGTCCCGGCTATCTGGTCAAAAGTGCAAGGCTACAAAAACAACCACTGGGCCCCCGAACTGCGGCGTTATACTCTTCTATTTGCTTTACAACGTGACCTTTGTTCCTGCAGCCTAAATGCAGGCTCAGCAGTGGATTCGACACAGAGGAGTGCCCTTGAAAAAGTATCACTCATATTCTTCATCAAAACAACTCTTTTGGCAGCTGACTCCAGGGAATCCAGGGCAATAACAGAAAACAGTCAACACATCATACTGTCGCTTTTCTTCAGCTCTGCCTCATTTTTTTTCATCTCTCTTGTTTAATGATGAATACCCTAACCTCAGGTGTGTAGTACTCCGATCTGCGTGGCTTTGTTGCCTTGTCAGTGTCATGACTTTGAAGTCACAATGCTCGTCTTCTGCTTTCTCCTTTCCATACTTTTTAATTTATTTATTTGCCCGTGGCAGTCCAGTGTTAATATTTTTCCTGTAAATGTAAGAGAATGAAATGACGATGATAAAAGAAGCAAAGTTATTTATCTATATATTTATAAAAGAAACACTGCAAGGGTGAAACCCCTTCCTAAAATCCTTAATTCATCCCAAAGTCAGCTCCTCTTTCAATTATTCTGAACCACACAAGAAAGAGCTTTCCAAAAAAAAAAAAAAAAACTGACAACACCAACAAAGCTGCTCTAACATCTATCAGGTCCATGAAAAATAATTTGATGCCAGTCACTTTTTATTTGTTGCTTATTGCGGCGGGATCGCATTGCTGGAATTGATTCACGCAGACGTGTTTTTGAAGACAGAAGGAAATGAGAGAACGCTCGTGACTTGCCATGCAACAGCCGAAACCAAGCTTGATGTGGGCCGTCAAATTATTAGCAGTGACGAAGCGTCCGTGACGTTGCTTCCTTTGAAATAATGGTCGACTTTGATCGCCTTCAGAGTGTTATTTGGGATTTTCATTTGAAACAAATGTGCATATATTTTATTTAGGATCTCATTCTTAGGATCACCTCTTTCATTTGTTTTTCACACTTGATAATTTTTCTGACAACACTTTTTTTTTTGAGGAAGATCATCGTTCCTCTGTCCGGTCCAAACCCTCGCAGAAAAACCCCCCAAAAAAACTCCAGGACGAGAATCTGGCACCTAATAAAGTGACAGCATGAAAGGCTGGGCTTGCATCTGGACCTGGGAGATACTGCTACATGTTGTTCGATCGCTTTGTCTTGCACAACCTGATGTAACATGACAGCAAACGGTGGTATTTGTGCTGAATTTGGAAACATGGTTGTAATACAGATGAGAGGTCCTTTCTCAGAGAGCTCTCAAGGATAAAAGAAACGTCTGCGGTCTGTTACGGCGCATGTCCTGGACAATGGTTGTTTCATGATATCGCTTTGATCATAATCTGAGCCTCGCATTAACACGGAGCTTTCATACTTAATGTGAGTATTACCATCGGATCATACTGCCTTTATAAATGGAAAGAGGATATTACATCCCTCTCAAGCAGTACAGGACAAGTATTATGAGGTTAATGGTAGATGGAAGGAGACTCATAATGGGGTCAAAAATACAGGTTTTCCCCATGAGTGAATCATCCTGTTGCTTTACGGTAGGGTGGGGTTTATTTATCTATATGCTGCTTTACTTTGCTAACAAATAGTTACTGTTTGGTACATTCTGAGCAGGTGTCTCACATAGAAGGATATTTAGTGTCCACTGCAAACAGAATAGCAATTTGATGGTTTTTAAAGTAGCATTCAGATTAACTTCCACAATCGTTTTGAGTTCTTTAAAACGTTAGAAGAACAGTTTGGTCTTTGTCTCTCTCCGAATAGCCGTTAGCTTAATCCTTCAAAAGTTACTATTATTGTTTTTGACAAATTGAAGATATCAAGAGAGTAGTAAAAAATGTTTCCAACTCATTAACATATCCTAATTTCAAAAGTTTTTTTAACAAACCTTTGTCTTTGTTGGGTATGTAATCTACCAGACCCCAAATCTACAGTCTTTGGGGTACAGCCAATCAGCACTTGCTCCTGGATTGGCCAGTTTGAAAATGCCAGCCACAAGCATTTCATGCAGTATTGCATCAAGGCGTTACAGATTTCCAAGCTATGTTTTCTTTAGAATATTTTAGATATGCTCTATGAAAACATCTACAAATTAGCAGGTTTTCAGTTTTCCATGAACAGATGAATGAATGGACAGACAGAAATGGAGCCTGACTTGGTTCATTTCAATTTTCCCTCCATAAAATACATCATCACGCCTTAAAAAACAAAGCTTAGGCCTTGTATACATTGTGTGTGAGATAGGCACCGCATTTGTTTGCATCTGACCAAATTCTGCTGCAGCAGACATTTATCGTTATTGCATTTTTTGCTGACAAGTGACAGCACATGCACGACTTGTGCTTTTCGTCTCAATTTCTCCCACTCACTAGCAGCTCAGTGGTTGTTTTTCTCTGTCTTGTAAAATCTTTGCACCTCGGGTCTCTCCTTTCAAAATGTTGAGAAAACACATTCCCCATTGACAGAACCTCTAAACATCTATGCCCCCCCTAGTAATATTAGGCTTTGTGTTATATTTAAATCTTGGAGGCAGCTGTGATGGAGCTGGAGGGCAAACAAGCAAACCTTGATTAACTTGTGTAGCATCTCTTTTTTTTTTTTTCTCCCACAGTGATGCATCTCACCTTGCAGAAGCTTCCCATGCAATTTACCTTGCATGTTTGGTTTGAGTGTTTGTGCTATATTATAGTTGCTATCGCAGAAAATTCTGGAAGGCGATAGCAAAGAGAAACGCCTGACAGGTGAGGTTGAGTATGTCAGTACCATTGAGAGATCCGATGACTGAAATCTTGTCTGGCCCTCTGCAAGGAAGCAGGTTTACTGTATTTTAATATACTGTTATATAACAAAAGACGATTTGAAAAGGTTTCACGTGCATGCAAGTGTCATTCACGGTCGCAGTGATGGGAAGTTATGAATGCGATTGGTGGGAAAATACTGTATCTAATATCTTGAGTCGGGTAGCAGAAAGCGTAAAATAAATCTTTAATCGCTGAAGAGTGAAGGCAGAGTCCACGAAGCTGTTAAGCTGTCCACGCAGTAAGGCATTAGGTGTGTGTGCGTGTGTGGGGGTGTGTTTGTAGCCCATTCAGTCTATAGTGTTTTGATCATGCTTATTGTACTTATTTGTTCTCTTTTATTCTGTTGGAATACAAATTTAGCCCTATGTGTGTTGGTAACACTATGCAATATATATCTGTTTTCTGCTTCATTTTGATGGATGGATGGATGAATTTTCAACATTCACTACAAAGCTTACATGAAAATAAGAGCGTGAATTTTTTTTTTTTGTTTTTTTTCAAAGTTTCTTTTAACATTATTCACAGCTCTGTCTTCATTGTGGGAGAGTCAATTATCATTAGTGATGTAACATGGTGGCAGCTTCGGTTCAGGTCTCAGACAATTGGTCCAAAGGCATAAACCACTGAATTCTGTTTACGTTGGGCTATCTCCCTACATAATGGGCACATTTTACTGGGTAAATATTGATATTGTAAGCTCTCCCCGTACATTGCTTGCTAAAAAAGTGAGTCATTATGAGCAAGCTGTGCAGCGTAAGCTATTTTGGCGTGGGAAGAAATGATAATTTTTCACTTTTGTATGGAGAAACTTCTTGAGGAACTTTAATTTAGGTTTAGTGTTTTTTTTTTTGTTTTTTTTTTCCAGAAACAACCATTTACCAAACACATTGTCACACAGAATGACAGAAAAAAGAAAAAGAAAATCTAAATAAAAGTAATAAATAAGTTAGTTTGACAGTTTCCATGACATTTAGTGACTAGCTGATGTGAGATTGGACTTTAATAAGAAATATTCAACAACATTAAGTCTGTTTCTGTCATGTAAGTGTTTCTGTCAAGGTTTCTTACGAGATCAAATGCATCTGTAATTTGGGTTGATCAGGCTGGAAAAGTTAATAAAGTTCAGGACTTCTGTCACCAATCATCTAAACGTATGTGTCCCAGTTAAACTCAAATTGAAGTGACCATTTTTATGTCAGATGGCTCAATATTCTACACTTGGTGCTCTGCAACGGTGGAAGTAGACATGATGATGCTGAAGCTGTAGACAAAGAGCATTTCTGTTGAAACAATGAGTCTGAAGGTAGTCACTATTTCACATGCTATTAGCTAGCATTAGCAAAGCAGCCAATCCAGAAGTGCCTATAATTTTTCTCTGTGTTAAATAGCTCTACTTCCAAGGATAGAAATAAGCTATACTATAAATACTAGCTTCTGTGGTTGTGGTAACCATCAAAAGACATACTATTTGTTCATAATGTACAGCAACAGTTAAGGGACGTTCAAAAAAGTTTTTTTTTTTATAATTAAATTTGTGAGTAAATGAGAGTGAATTAAATACAATACAGAACGTGAAGCAGGTCATTCCAGAGTCTTACCTACTGATATTTTCTGCTCACCTGTGTGTGTGACCTTTTGGACTTTGCACCCAATGGAAACTAATACACAGCACATCTACTGCATCACACTCTACATTTTACCACATGACCAAATCAGTGTAGCATGCACAGAAAGGCAACGTTTCCTTTTACAACATGGCTTCATAATGATTGAGGTGTTACAACTGAAACCCAGCATCTTTTTATGCCCGGGGGAGAAAAGCTATTATTAATTGGAGCTTAATGCAAACACAACGTCTCTCCAGGTGGTTTTTGACTGACAGGTAGTTCTTCAACAAAGGAAACCCATCCCACTCTGCCGCCACTCCACCCAAATCCTTAAATGTATATAGGTCTTGCAGTACAATGTCATCCTCTAATTGGCAATTTACCACCCACTCAATAGCCGTGCTCGCTTTCTTGGTGTGTGTGTAGGCATTTGCAGCGGTGTTTCTCAATATCCAGGTTAATTTTTGAAAAGCCTGCCTTTGACGAAAAGTGTAGGAGTTTGCAAACAGATGTTGTTTAGAGGTGGAAAGTGTTTGAGACAGAGACGGAGGAAACAGCCACCATCTCCTGTTTCTTGAGAGCCTTGTCACGTTACCATGATTCAGAGAGATGCAGAAGTTTTAAGCACCCACCAGCTTAAAACTGCAGTGTCTTCAAATATCTCTCGCTACAGATTTTATTTCAGGAATCTGATTGTCTGCCAATGATGGGTGTTCAAATGTTTTCAGACCTGTTTTCCATTATTACGTCCCTGTAACACGAATACATGTGGGGTTCATTGGTGCTCTGTGATAGCCTTGCCCTTCCACACAAAGCTAAATTATTTCTGAACCTTGACTTCAGAAATAAGTCAAACTTCAAAAACTTGTAGATCATTACAGAGGATAAATCATCAAAATTTTAAATAAATATGATTTTAAATATAAATCTGCCAGGGTTCATGAATACGTCTGGGATTAACACTGCACCACATTGTATTTCTATTTCACAAATGTAGATTTGGGTAAAACTATGATGTCGTGTGGAACACAGCCTTGTGCGCTAAACACATGACTAACACCTCAAGCTTGTTGCAGGTAATATTGTTTCTATGTGAGGGAAGAATTTCCTGATCCTCCCATTAAACTTCAATGGTGTCTCGAAAATGAAGAATAGTTGCTATTTTGTTTCTTCTTTTTTTTTTTCAAAACATTAGGTATGGTGGATTTCAATTTGTTTTTTTTGTTTGTTTGTTTTTTTGTTATTGTGGATGCTTTTACCACTTAGTGGCCCAACACGAACATCTCTGTTACTTTGACATTTCTTGGGTTCTTGAGTACAAACCAGAAATGTTCTTGATTTAGAAGGAAAATCATTTTACATGTTATTTGTAGTCTAAATCTTTGAAATTAAAATCAAAGTCCTATTTTGTTTCACCGTTGCAGTGAACATACTCTTGGTGCGAATGGCCTATATCATTCCCTGTTCTTCTCTGTTTGTCCGTTCGTCACTGCACGAGTTAGCGACAATTAAAAATAGAGACGGTTTCAATGTGGTGGGGAGGGGGAACTAGTACACTGCAATATCTGCACTAAATTCCCTCTAATGGTGAGGTGAGTCAGTCTCCTTAATTAGTTTAGTCCTTCTTCCACCTCTCTCGTGGAGTCATTAATGTCAACATGAACATTTTTCTCTCATTTGAATGAGTAAATAATGAAAGAGGAGTGACAGTCGGGTGGTGGGCTAGTCACAACTTCTTAAAGCACTAGGGAGGCAGCAATTAATGGAAACTGACAATCCGGAGGGATATAAAAGCGCTCTCAGATGCTCAACGAGGACTCAGATATATTCCATACGAACAAACTTTGGACCCACAAATTAATTAGAGATTATTTGCATGGAGTATGACGAAATTTAAAAAATATTTTTCAGTGTAAAAAATAGAAAAGAAAAAATGCTCAGATCTTGTTCTGATGATGTTTAAAATGTCATTAATATGAAAGGTGAGAAACCTCCCACCAGAACATATACTCCATCAGAATGATGCATGGCTGTATCAACAAATGAAACCTATTATTGTTGAGTCGCTGTTCTGCACAGAAAATATCGCAGTGATCATTAATTGTGGCGAAGCAGAAACTCTCATCAGGGAGATGAACCATCAAAGTTAGGTAAACAAACCCTTATCTTTTATGGGTGAGCAGCTGATGAGGATTGATGAGAAAAGTTTGATTTTCAAACAAGAACCTCTTTTAATACCCTGTTCAGATGAGGAGTTTCTGCCACAAGGTTAAACTGTGCTTTATTACTCAAATTAAATCTCGGTAATGCTGTCACATTAGGGGTTTATTTCTGTTCATGAAGAAGCTATAGATTTTTACTTTTATTGACCAGTCTTTTCTCATGTTAAGGTGTTCTGTTGTTGAGCATACTTGTCCTCTACAATAATATGAAAGGGATTGGGTTTTATTTGTATTGTTTTTATTTTTTTTATTGTGGTGACATCAGGAGTATTCACCAGTCATCGTTATTTTACCTTCACAATAAGGTGACATTGATTTTTCTTAGGGTTGGGAATGAGGTACAGGTTCTAAAGTGGAATCCAAAATAACTACAGCTCAAAAAGGAGCAAATATTTCCTTCGGTAACTTGACATTTGTGCTGATATCTACATTTTCCGAGGCACCATCTATTTGATTAAAAACAAATTACCTATAAGTTATAAAAAATAACCCTTTCATGCATGAATTATGATCCTTTGTGTCAGGATTTTTTTCCAAATGTTTTTTTTTTTTTTTTAATTTTCTTAAGGCATAGAAAAAGTGAGGAAAAAAAAAATTTGTCGGCCGAAAATAACGAAAATTAACGAAAATTAACGAAAATAATTTCTTGCATTTGCAACTGATGGCCAGTAGTTGATAATGTATTTTATGATGCATTAGTGTCCACTTCAGTGGTCTGTGTGTGTTTATAACATAAAAATCCACAAGAAGCACAAGAAAATGGCTTTTAGATAGCTGTCCACTGTAGTGACCACTATACATGAAAGGATTAACATTAGAAAAATATAAGCTTGAAATATTTTACTCTATATGTAATGAATTTCTTTAAAATGCCAATTCACTCTCTGAAATGACTAGAGAGAAATATTACACCTTTACGCAATATTCAAGTTTTTGAGATGTGCTAGCAGGTAGAGGGACGTATCATCCACACCATCTAGAAATGATGCATTCAAAATTACACAATATATTCAGCAGCTGCCATACTTAATAACAAGTATATTGTTTAACTGTGGATACACTGTTATTGTAGACAACCATCTCAGGAAAATCAATGTTATCTGGCAGCTGGACGATATCAAATACTCACAAATTTTTCCAGAATGTGATTCTTTATGCAAGCAAGGTACCGAGTAAGCACTCTGCACTACTTTAAAAAACAAACCTAAACTTTTTCTATTGCTGGCTGAGTACAGCTTTGAGCCAAGGAGAAGGGTTCATGTCACAAAGCTGCATCAGGGAACAGTTGTGCTGGTTGCTGGGACTCCAAAGGAAGAGTCACGGTTTCTGTCTTGAATCAGAATTCAGTGTGAGTCTGTCAGATTGTCAAAGAACAAACATTAAATTCACAGATAATGTTGAGGAGGAGAAAGAACAAAAATATGATAGACAAGGATTCATCATACCACCGAGGTTTGGAGCCTCGCTCAGCAGATGCAGCAAAGTACTGACCAGGTCCATATTTATTCTGGAAATCTCAAGTAACAATCTAATAAAAAATAAAAACTACATGATGCTTGGAGTTCCATCATTCTCTACATTTAGACCTGATAATGTTTTAAATTAAAAATGAGTTTTTAACATCAGTCTATTCTCTGATGTAATTTTATTCAATGATGCCACTCACTGTATCTAAGGTCGCATTTATCTAAGACATGCATTATTTATTATGGATTTAACATGAATTAACAAAGGAATCTGGACTGCTGCTTATCAAATGTGAAGCCACTGTAATAAAGAAACAAATTTTCTGGTCTGCGGCCTCATTGTGATGAGCTAATATCGCTTTCTGTGGTATTTCCGACTGTTTTCCTCCTTTTTCTTGTTTGACGATAAACAAAGGGACGAAGTAACCCTCTCAACATCAGTCAGCACTAGACCTTCTCCATGCACTCCATTATGTTAATCTTACGTCAAGACATCAAATTAGTCAGTGCGTATTAGACCTAACATAATATATGATGGTGAAAATTAAATGTATTAAATATTCAAGCATTTCAATCTGAAGCACCTCAGTAAAGAAAGTCAGCAGGAAGGAAAGAGGCTGAGGAGAAGAAAGTCTACTCGGTGAGTGATGGCTGGCAAAGCCAGAGGGAGGACAAAACACAGCAGCGGGCGAGGAAAAATGGCGGAGTAGATGTAGACGACTTGATTGGAAAATGGATCTGTGACAAAACGCCACAGCTTGGAGCTAAGATTAGGATTCCATCTGTCTTGAATGAAATATTCAAATACACGCTGGCAGGAGGAGGCATATTACTAAGAGGATGGATGTGGAGAATGTGTGAAACAATGACAGGCTCTTTACATCCAGAAGGGTCAGTGCTCACCCAGGCTGTTATTTAGCTTGTAAAGAAAGAGCTCATATGCTCCTGAGACATATGTGCTGTTTAATTTGCAAGGACGGAGCACAAACTCAATTGCTTGAAAGTACACTGCAGAAGGTGTCTGGAGTCGATTAAAAATAAGAGAAAATATGATTCTCTGACTGTGTACCTAGGATTTATCCTATTTTATGAGCCAAAACATGTAAAGTTAAACCCAAAATTATTCAGGCCCATAACAGTTTTAGATTTGCAGTTATTTAAATTCGGCCAAGAAGCTTATTTTTTATCAAAAAATAAGCTTTGTTTTGTGCCAAATGAGCAGGGATCTCTAAAATGATAATAATATAATATATAAGGACTGTTAGAAATAATGTATTCATTTCAGTTACATTTTTGTATGAAAAAATTAAAACCATGTCTTCTATCTTTTTCAGTACCGTGTTGGGGTTGGTCTAATTTGAAATCCTAATAAAATGCATGATTATTGTGGTTATAACTTTACAAACATTTTGAAAAAAAGGTTCATTGCTACCTTTACTGTAATGAAATGTGTTATAGGTAGTAAAAAAAACATGAAAAATGCTGACACTGTTGTCTTTACGTTGATTTTTCTATTGTAACAACATTTCCAACTATCACGTCCACAGCAGTCTCCTCATGCACTCTTCACAACGATCAAATTCCTTATTCCTGTTCCTTATCCTCTAGACAAAAAAGTCAGACTCACAAGATGGTAATTTTTGGGCAGCATTTTATTTTTCCTCTCCCTTCGCTGACTACGTAAATGCCACACTTCTTCTTTTTGGCACAAATGTTACGGTTTAGAACTACATAATGAGGTGGAGAGTTGTCCAAGATAGAAACCGTTCTTAGGACATTCTCCGGCTCTTCGAACACAGCCGTGCTCCAGATTGCAGAGATTCTTCTCAGTTTTTTTTTTTTTTTGACTTTTGGGCAACATTATTAATCTGGCCTGTTGTCTTGGTACCCGCAGCACATCCACACACAGCACGAATGTTCTCTGCATTTCACCCAAATTCGACGACTGTCTAATTTAAGCTCTCCCCCAAATGCTGAGTTGTTACTTTAGATAAGTCTCTGGAGACTCAGGGCAAAAAACTGCTGAAAGCTCTTGCTAATAATCTCTACTGCATATCTCAAATCTTGACGCGGAGCGGGGGGGAAATGTGATGAGAGGGACCGGCAGGGTCCCTCTCATCACATGAGACACAAAAACTGGTGGAATTCTGATTCACAGAAGTTTGGTGGCAAGTTGATGTGTTTTTTATTTATACTACATATTCTTGCAAAATTAAAGATTGCTTAAGCACAGTTTTGAATAATTGGTAATAAATCATTTTATTTTGTGCCAAGCTTCTCATATCATTTTATATTCATGTACTCCAGGTACAGTGTGCATACCAAGTCAAATTCATATCTAATGAATTGAAACACGAAGAGCTGTTTTGCAGTGCCGTCCCACATTAGAAAAAAAAAATTAATTAGAAAAAGAGAAACAGGGAAATATTTCCTTTAACATGAGCACATATTGTTAAATGTGCAAAAATGTAACAGGTGCCTAAGAGTTCAACTTGCATTAACTTCAATCAACCAGAGGAAATAATGTATTGAGAATACTGGTCAAACATATGTCACACTATTTGGTGTCTGCTTTGAATTTCAGTGGAGTAAAAACATGTGATAACACACACCGACACTTCAGAATCAACTTCCTTTTCCACCAGAAAACAAAATAGTTCACGTAATGAAAACCTCAGACTGAACGACAAGATTCTTGGATTTGTCAAAAACTCTGACGAAACACTGAGACTCTCTGATGGAGATGCTCTGTTTGAGCTGATGAAGATTTACTTCCCTTTACCCAATACTTCAAGTGGTTCCAACTGACAACCTGACTGCTGCAATAAAACCCAACTTCTGAACACTTGAGGCCACATGCAGAGCTATTAATTTTCACTATCAGACGTTAGGCGGTTCAGTAAGTATCAAAAAGTTCCTCGAGATGCTTATGCAGCAGCGAAATAAACTCAGTGTGTCCCAATGTAGTATATATATTTCATTTTCTTCACCTCCATACTAAACAAGACACTCGTCAAAAGATTTAACAAAACATGATGCTCCGCAACGTACATTAAATTCCCACACATTTATATCTATGTAATGTGTTTTTCGATACATTGATATACACGGTAAGAACAGAAACAGCTTTAAGGCTTTCTCTTGGTCGTGTGATTATGCAGGAAGTCAATTGCAAAAGGGCATGAAAGAGTCATGCCCTTTGTATTGCTCTTTCAGACCGTGTTCAGATGCAGCTACAACCTACAACCAGTTATGCCATCCGGCAATAGCGATGCAATAATTACAACATCTGCAATGTCGCTTCCGTGAGCTTGCAACAATTTTGAAAATTCCCTCTACATTCACAAACTTTCTGCAGCTTCACCATTAACCACATCTTTGATGTGGGGCAACAAATACCACTAGTAGTTTTATTGATTTGAGAGGATGCCATTAAAGCAGTTGTCTACAAAAAGGGACGCCAACGGTTAGCAAGACGTCCTACCTACTGTGCTCCTGGTAAAATAATTTGAACCTGGGCACAGTGCCTGTTAGGCTGCCTTGATTAACTTTTATGACCCACTTCTCACACTCTCTCTTTCTCTTCATTGGTAGATAAAATGCCACAGCCTTTGTGTTATTTGTGTCCCTGTTTTAGCAAACAGGAGTGCAGCTTCTGAAGTGAGTGCAGAGCCTGCAGGTTTCTATGTGCGAGTGGGGTTGAATTTACCGGTATCCACAGAGCGAACTGGTCATAGGAGTCGCCCCACAAATATGATATTTGAGTGTTATACAGCAGACCACTGCAACATTGAAACTGATCTTTTGTTCATATTCAAATTAAAAAGGAAACTCACATGATGTGTCGCACATTAGAAATTCATCTACAAGGTTAGTATGCACTAACAAATCTATGTACATACTATATATGGCACGGCCTTCCTCTTGTATGAAGGAGGCCTTAAAGTGGGAGTTTAGATTTGCATGATTAACCAAAAATGAAAACATAGCGCAACATGATATACATTTTTTGTCCACATAACTGCATCATGAAACTGTTCAGCATACTTGTTCATGATGTCAATGCCACTACCCGAAACTATGGATTATAATATATCTCTACTTGCAGCGGGATTTTGCTGAAAACAGAACTAAATTAAAAGATTATCCATATTTTCACCACTTGTGCCATTTGGCTGTCTCCTCCGTTTGCTTCAGCTCATTGAGTACTAAAGGTGGATTGTGGACATAGTGATTTGCATGCTTTAAAGTAATTTAGCAGTGACCTTCAAAGAGAAGGCAAAGAGTGCAAAACAAATAAGGCAGCCAAAATGTCAGGACTGTTGTGGGAAATAGGATGTCATTAGGAGATGCACCATTGCAGATCCACTTTAATTCCCAAGACTGGGAATCTGTCAAATGAACAGTGAGATTTTATTGCACAGCAATGGGATGAGATGCAGAAACACTTCTGAAATAGTATGAACACATACTGTGGTGATTTTTGAAAATGTCATTACATAATTATTCTTTAGGCTATACGTTATTTCTGGAGGTTGGATAGTGTATCGTGAGCTACTTCTCTTCTTTTCCTCAACCTCGGTCACATTTTCTTCCTTCAGAACTTTCAAATTGTCTATAAAAAAAAGAAAAAACTCCCTTTTACCTCTAAACCACAGCATCTGTAGTCTTTTACACTTCTAATAACTGTACGTCAGTTGATATTTTGGGCTCTTCGCCCTAAATCTTTTGTAATTTCACATGCTTTGGAGGAAGCAGTGAAAACATGTTTGCTACTTAGATGACAACAGAGCAAACATTGAATTATTCATTGCACATTCCAGTAAGCTTATGTAGTCAGTCTGCTTTGGATTATAACTCAGCAGGCAAAGGAAAGCAGCAGCTGGGGACCGGGCTGTAACAAGCCAAAAAAAATTCACCATGAGTGTGCAGTGGGTCATGATCTATAGCGCGATGTGTTTTTGCTTATTGCAGTTTTAGTATTTTCTATATTTGTATTCTTATTTCTGTTGCTGCGAGAATTTTTGCATGCAGACATGCAAAAATATTTAGGTAGGCTTGGGAGAAAGTAATGGACTGAGTCAAAACAAGCTTTCATACCATGTAATGTGCAATTAGCTTGTGTATAGACATTTTTACAAAAAATTGCTAGCTTACACGGTGAGGCGGTAACATAACTACATTAGACGATAAAGGATTAGAAGATATTTTATGTTCTTGCTTGGGCACATGATTTCGTTTTCCTCCACTTCCTTGTGTTTTATGATTATGTTCTCATGTAGTAGGGATAACACCGTTTCCATTTTTCATAGTGGACAATGGTAAAATTTTATGTTAGTAATGAGTGTGTTCTTGTTTTGAAATTAAACTCAAATGAAAATTATATTTGGCTACAACACCAATTAAAAACTGAAGTTTTCTGCCGCATCACTTCAGTGCAAGGAGTATGCACTGAAAGTAAACCAAGGATGTTTCGACCATCAAGTATCTGTACAATGTAGTTGTTTGAAGAACTTCATGACACTGTGATGAAATCTGCTTCAAAGAGATCAAGTCCTTACAAAATGGGGAAATTACGCATTATTTAGCTTTCAGTAGCTACTAGCTGCAGAACCGAGGAAACAATAATGCAAGCCTGAAGAAGTCAGATGTACAAATTTTATGACTTCAAGACAGTTGATGAGACACAGCTTCATTCAATCTTTCTCAATAATATCCTTAAGTACATTATCAGCTGCCTAATTGAAAGATAATTGACACATGTACTGTATTGTAATTGACATAATTTGGCTAAACTGCACAAACTGATTGAAGCATGTTCTGAAATCTTCTTTTGTCTAAATTTTGCTATGTGCTATTTCTTAACCCTTTTTTGTCTAAGAAAATGTTGAGGTGATTTTACTGTAAAAAAAACAAACAAATTGTTATTGTGATACAATATTATATGTGTATATTTTTCTCCAGCCTCTCTAAGCAATGACCTTTTATTTGCATCTTTGGCAAAAAGGATCACAAGTAGCAGGATTTCTAAAGGGTT
Source organism: Girardinus metallicus (assembly GCA_903067095.1). NCBI lineage: Eukaryota > Metazoa > Chordata > Actinopteri > Cyprinodontiformes > Poeciliidae > Girardinus > Girardinus metallicus. The sequence continues at coordinate 14,391 of CAEGAE010000151.1, forward strand.
GTTGTAGTCCGTCTTGTTGAAGAAAGAGCTCAGTTGAAAATCAACTCTGTTAGCAACAGACTTGGTGGATTTTCCTCATGCCCATTGGGTTTCATTGGAATCCTGAGCTGTGACAAAATCATCCAAACACTGAAAGCCCAGACCTAAGTGACCTTTTCAGAAGTGTATTACGACTATGTCAGCAATTTGACATCAGTAAGAACTTTCTGCACTGGCAGTAAATCATTGTGCCACATCATGATGATAATATATGTGAAACCCTGGAAACAGACAATGAGATATAAATATCACATTACCAGAAGTTGTCAAGAAGCCGTTTCCAACTTCGTCTTGTTTTCGGTTTCCTATTTGTTTGGAAATGAGCTTTTTTTCCTCCCACAGCCCACTTGGTAAATTCAATTAGAACACTCCGGAGCAATGGATCAGACATAGTCGAATTATGTCAAGGTGAACAATTATCATTTTGAGATGAATAAATTAGAAGAACGTAATTACCAGTCTATATTGACTAGATGTCAGCAGAAACGCTGGCATTTCAGATCTGGGGATTTAATTATGGCTCGGGTGGTTTGAGGGACCATTGCTGACATTGTTTGTGACAACTGGGGGCCTGTTGGGAGGGGAGAGGGGCCAAGTAGGAGTGAAGGAATAACAGAAGATGTGGAGTTGCAGTTCGGTGTCAGAGTGCCTGTACAGTTTACATGACAACTTCTCGTATTTTTACAAATTCCAATTTCTAGAGTTCTCAGTCCTTATTTAGCCCATTTTTAATGGGAAAGTACAAAAGTTCATTTTAAATTGTTTACATGTATTTCAGCTGTAGTCTGGATTAAAATATGGCCTGTGAAAAATTCACAGATGGTTCAATGAATTATGAAGACCTCTTTGGTTGGGCATATCAGATAATACCAAATCTTAAAAATGTAACTTTTTCTTCCTAATCCTGAAGAGTAAAACAGTCTTGTTTTTAATATTTTGAACAAAATGTTTTATGAGTCATTTACAAAGTTTGAAATTTAAAGAAGCCCCTTCAATGATACATGATCAGTCATACCTCTAAACATTGACTGTGATAGTCAAAAGAATGACCATATGTTGGAAACTTTCTTAAAATCTTTACGGTTTTTGTAATTGTGGGGATTTCTCACGTTGTCGGTTGACATTTAAGTAGTAAAAACAACTTCACGTGCCTGCTGTGCATTGCACCCCAACCAAGACAATGTAAACGCTACCGCCTTGTCTAAGTAATGTTTCTTTAAATCAAATGATCATCTTTGATTAAAACATTGTGCTTGATTTTCAGACTGCCGCTTTCTCTGATGTGAAGACAGGCTTGTATTTGTGTCCTAAAGCCAGCTGCTAATGGTTCATTTGATCAAAGCTTATAGTATGAAATTAAGGGAGGACTTGTGGCTCAAAAGACTGAAGATCTTACTTATCCATCATGTATTCTTTGTTGCTGCAAAATGGTAAATTTAACAGGCATGTTTCATTTAGCAATGTTGATTATCTTATAGTTTCTGAAACAAAATGAGCATCTGAGCTGTAGCCGTAATGAATAATCTAGCTCTACATTTTCCTCAGGATCTCAAGGATTCAAAACATTTGACGAAGTACATGCGGTTATTTATTTACACATGAACAACATTGAAAATGAGAATACTAAAAACTATGAACCCGATCGTCAAAGATTCCAAATAAGGAATGCCAAATTGCTTCAGCAAAGAAAAAGTTGCACAGTAAATTTATTTCTATCTGATACACCTGCACTACCATTTTGGCTCTATGATGGTTTTCTGGTCTGTGGTTGTTAATGTTCAATTTGTTGAGTAATGTGGCACATTTAAGTTCAGTCATTGTATTTTTAATTTTGATTTAATTGCATATGTATTGTCAGAAAATTCCACACAAACACCTCTTTTCCGCACAATTTGTGGAATAAAAATAATCCTTTTCTGGGCTACATAGCTGAACTCCATCAAGACAAAACACTGGAGTTATGTCCTCATACTGCTGATGCGATCCTGTTTGGGTGTTATTTGCAGATTACATTTGCACATCCTATCAGGTTTGCACCTGTGCTTGTACACGCAAAACCTTTAGAAGATCAGGCTCACAGTCTGATGGCGCTCACAGCATTGCTCATATCATAAATCCAGATCTTTGCTCTGCACTTACATGGCGTCTCTTCAACCTGCAGGTGAGTCTTCTCCATCTTCCTTCACTTTCCTTTTCCCTTTTGTAGCGACGCAGTAACCTGTTGAGGAAAAGTACATCCAGCATATCAGCAGAGCAGAAGAGAGGGGACCCACCAAATCAAAGGAAGTTGATCACTTGTGTCTTATCAGAGCCAAGCTACTACCCCTTGTGAATTAAAGAAGAAATCGTATCTCGGTCCCTCATTTTTCACCACGCAGAGATGTTCAGAAGCACCCTTTCTTCCGACTCCTGTGCAGTAGAGATAATCCCGGCCCATTCAGGGGCAACAAAATCCATCTTTCTTGAGTTGTTGGACCCCACTAGTCCTTGGCTTTGCTGAGGTCATCAGTGCCCAAACTGAGCTGAATTGCCCCCGGACAGAGCCTGTATTTTATTTTTTTTCTTGCTTCATGCTGTTTTTATTTCAGCTTTGCTTTCTGGAAAAAAAAAAGTTGTGGAGCTCTTGCTGCAGAGGTGGAGCTTCTGACAAAGATAAGTATGGGGCGTAAGGATATCTTGTGCTGCGAATGGGGTTATAGTTTTAACAAAAGGAAATGTTCACCCACATGCAAAGCTGCTATAATTGATAAGCTCAGCAACACCTCAATACCACAGGATTTATTTTGATACTCAGAGCAAACACAAGAAAGAGAGATGTTATTATTCAGTCTCTTAACTATTCTAACCTGATGCACACACAGTTTGGGTAATTTCCTTCGATTACATGTTGAATGTTGTGAAGGAAGAGTGACATGTGACCACTTGGAGACAAAAACCTGAAACAGTTTCAAAAGTGACCGGACCAAGGCCGAAAACTGGCTCATTGCTGTAACGTCCAAAGCACTCCAAAAGCAGCGGCGCAAATTACTACACATGCAACAAATCACCCTGGTGAAATGTGGCTTTTCTCCCTGAAAGGAACAAATTAAAAATATGTCCTAAAAGATTAACATCAAGAAAATTACCAATGGGTTTTGTGTGTCAACACCGGGGATTTCTCCTTTTCAGCACTTTCCAACATGGCAGCTCTGTAAGCAAGGTATGTATGACTAAATTATGCTTCGTTCAAATGTGTACTCTTAAAAAACTGGCTTCAAACGCTTCAAACTTTCCCTCAACGCACTGACACCTGCAAGTCCAATGAGCTAGAGAATGGTTTGGTTGAAGGCTCTCTGAGACATTCAGAAAGTGCTAGCAAGCTGCCATTTAAACAAACAAACACGCAAAGTGAATTTAACTTATTATAGAAATGAGAGGCAGAAGGACCTTGAGGAAATAGATTATGTTAAACATTGTGCGCTCCGGAAGGCAGACCGTCTTTTACTCTGTTTGCTTACTGTGCAGAGCTTTGCTCACTTGTTCAGCTGCTTTCAGTTATAGAGCGGTGAAACATCAATTGGTCATGATTCTTATTTATTTGTCATTGCTGTAGTGCACAAAAATTGTTTGTCTGTGATGTATAGCAAACTGCAGAATTGGCTCTATATGGCAGTGGAAGTCGCTAAGCTACGTCCTTGCCTCCTTCTTCTGAAAGCAAATAAAAAATGTCAAACAACCTCGAATCCTGGATATCAGTACCGGTGAAGCAGATGAAAACTGCCAGAAACGTGTGGGCGAGGGAAAGGGATAAATAAATAACTTGGAAAAGATATTTTCTTCCAAGATTTCGTGTGTCTCAGAGAGGCGACATACTTTCTTTGTATGTGGGGGGATATTGGTGTAACTTGACAGGAGTTTAAAAGATTTATGATACCCACAGTGAGTGGCTAAGTTCCTGTATCTGAACACTCCTGTACGGGGTGAGAAAATACTAATCTTTTTCTTTCACAAACTACACTTAAACTATTATGCAAAACTGGGGAACTCGGAATTGCAAATGCTACAAACACATGTGCACAATGTGTCTGAGATTAATCCAAAACTCATGTTTGCATGCATTTTGCCACACTCCCTGTTCAGCTTTTCGACTGCTGCTTCCAGACCACTAATTGGACAGCAGACCATTCATGCAGAATGGCATATGTTTCTGACTTTAATGACCCTCCCGCAGCAGCTCGGTGGCCGGACAGAGGAGTGGAACCGCCATCTGACCCGCAACTGTGCCAGAAGCCCACCTCCTCTCCGATCCTTTGATCCGGCATTTTGTAGTCCAAACGTTGCTCTGACAACAGAGAATAATTACTCCCTTGCGAAAGTATTCACATCCCTTGAACTTTTTCAAATATTACATTCTAGCCAGAGGCTTCAATGCATTTCATTGGGATTTGATGTGGCAGACTAAAACACAGTTGTGAAGTATAATTTTTTTTTATATCCATCTTATATTAGTTTTATTCACAACTTCAGTTGCACAGAAGTAATTTGTTTTCATACCTATCACTGCGATGAACTACATTTTTAAGCTAACTCGTTTGCAGTTTTGCTTTTTTCTTCTGTTGCAATAATCAAACATTTTAAAAAAATTTCTCTTGGAAGCTCACGTATGTCCAAACATGGCGGCTTGTTGAGTTTGTTTGGCTTTAATCAGATGAAGCTTTACTGGGGCTTCAGTAGATAAATGCTAAACATGGACCCAAAGTGAAACTGAGTTTTAATTGTGATTAGTGGATTATTTTTCCATCGATTAGCAATAGGAATTTGGCAATCAAATTTGAAGCACTTGCTCAAAATTCTGCCTCTCAGCTCTTTCCACTTTGTCAAGTCAAAGCTCACAGAAGAAAATCTTGAGCGCATATTGGGGTTAGGATGGGAGAAACAACCACAGAAAACATGTTAGCCTCTGGAAATGATTAGTACCACTGCTGAGAGCAGATAAAATATAATTTTAGGTTTTAAGAATCTGTCCTGTCTTTCCATCCCTGTCTTTATTCTCAACCTGCAGAAGAAAATTGCTAATTAGAAATAATTAAAACTCAGCAAATTAAACACAGAGAAAACTGCAGATCACTGCTGAACTGAATTCTGTTTTTCTCAGTAGCAGTAGACAGACGAATTAACAAAGCAGCTAACCCTGGTACATGTAATCAGAGGCCATCTCTTGGGGATATCCTCGCAGTTTTTCAAAGCCCAAGTACAGCTATGACAATATTATCCAATGGAAAGTTTAAAAACTGAAATTTGCGTCTTTTAATCTGTATTTGCCATGGAAGAGACATTATGGTCAAGTTCATGAATGCTGGTATGAAATTCCCAAACAGAATTCTTGCAAAGTGTCCTGGGTTATAGGACATTGGTGGATAAGTAAAAATTTGAAGTGTGTGCTATGAAGATGTATTCAGCTTCTCCCTCTGCACTCCAAGTACAAATTTTCACATTTGTGCTTGTCAAAAAAAACAAATTAAAAGTATTTCTAATATGTTTATCCATTAAATCATGATAAAATATTTCAAACAGTTCGTAACATGATTAGATGTGAAATTTTTTGAATGAATATAAATTCCTATGCCAGTCGCTGTATTCATATTGTTTTTCAGAAAAGGTATATTATTGAAATAGTACGATTTAATAAGTGCCACTTACGCCTGCACTCCAGATCCTTGTTGAAAATAAGAACATATTCATCTTGAGAATTCGATTTGAGTCATAGCTCAGCCCCACTGTAACTGCTATTCAAACACTGCGTGGATACATTACTGAAGGTCAAGAGAGAGCCTAAACAAATGATCCACCAGAATTAGACAGAGAAGCGGGGAGAGAACAAAGCCCCTCTTGATCTAAAGGGTCTCTGCCTTTCATGCAGACTGAAGGATAAGGATGACCGCTTCTTAAATTGATGCATGCTCCAGAATTTATTTATTTTTTTAGATTTCCCCATTAAAGCATTCACGGCACTTCACACGATTAATTCAACAAAGGGGATGGGGGAGAAAAAGCTTGAGAAGGGAGACTTTTTTTTTTTCCTTTAAATTACCACCTCAGGTGCAAAGTCTCCATTCTGAACAGCAGCATCTAGCTGCACCATTATTTATCTTCCACTTCTTTAGGAGAAAACCAGGTGCTCAACCTTTGGCAAGATGTTCTGAAGAGGGGCATTTATAAAGCTGTTGCTGCACAAACACAAGTGTGTCAGAATATGACAGACGCACATAATCATACATGAGCAGCATCCGTCCAATCTATTCTATCAGCAGATGACATGTACCTGCGAACCACCAGTGCATCACATGTGACGGTGTGCATTCTTGTGTCTCATTGTCACTCAGTGGAAACATTTGCGCATTTGCGCCGAAGCTTTTAAGATTTTATTCCATTAGCTTCTTTGTGTTGCTCTCCGAAACGAGAAGCTTCCAGACTCGGATAATGAAAATCGATGTGGCAAAAAAAAAAAAACGAAAAAATATGAAAACCACAGTAGAATGAAAACTAAATCTGTAAAGCATCACTCAGTGATTTATTTGCCCACTTTACTCCGATACCCCTCAGTGAAATGCAATGCAACCAGCTGCCTCTTATTGTTAGGAGAGAGCACACCTTTGCTTATATTAATTTCAGTATGTTTTCTGAGAGGGCCTCTGAGGTTTGTCAGAGAACAATAATGAACAAACGACATAAACTTAAGACTACCAATGAATGCGGAGCAGAAGTTTAAAGCACTGTTAGGTTATACAACAACATCCCAAGGTTTGAATAGCTTGGAAAACAGAGAGCGTATCACAACTGCAAACCGGCTAACCTGTGAGCATCCAGCTACACTGACAAAGAAGTAGAAGTAGAGAATTAATCATAGAAACAGCTTTGAGGCCCACGGTAACTCTGGAGGAGCTGCAGAGATCCACAGCTCACGTAGGTGATTCTCAATATGATTTAAATTAAAATTGTAACAACTTAATTTTCAATTTATTATTAACATAAAACTGATAAGGTAAAGAAAAAAATGCAAAGGGATCAATTAGCCAGTGCATATCATTATAAGAAATTGATTTGGTATTATCTCTTCAGTACAGGGGCTGTAATAAAGGGCCAGATCTATGATGTAATGGTGTCTGAAATGTGTATTAGAATGGCCAAGTCATAGTTCAGACCTAAATTCAATTGAAAAACTGGCAGGACTTGGAAAACTTACATTTACAGATGCTTTCTGTGCAATCTGACTGAGCTTGTGCTATTTGACTAAAGAAAAATGGACAAAGATTTAAGTCACTTCATGTGCAAAGCTGGTAAAGACAATCTTGAGACTGGTAGATGTAATGAAAGGTGGTTTTACAATATATTCAGACAAGAGAGTTGGATGCAAATGTAGGATGAATTTCTCACATTTTTACTTGTACTAAAGTCACAACACAGTTTTTAAAAATCATGTAGATTTTTCCCCTTTACTTCAGATGCACCAACTTCCATTCATCACGGGCGATTTCAATGAAATTTTACTGAGGACGACATTGTCCAAGACAAAATTTGTCAAATGTTCGCACTACTTTTGCAAGGTAATCTCTGATTGTCCTGTCATGTACTCTGATCCCTTTTTATCTTAGACTCCTGAAATTCTTATTATCTACTTGTTGGGTTACATTTTGAGTCGACCTTAATGTCTGAAAAAACTCTTGACATGCTGAAGCTTTTTATTTTTTCTTTGGTAAAATGTTTGAAAGATGTCTGCATGTGCTTTACCACTCGACGGTATTAGTATTCTTTGAAGTGCTTGCGATTCAGCTTCGGGGCCCGTGGTGTCAATCAGTGTGTCATCCAATCCACCGCATTGGTCCAAACCAATATAGTGCCATGTAATTTTTTTCCTGCCGTTCGTGTGCCCGAGAGGACGGATCTTAATCGAAATGATTACAAAGGCGCCTGCGGCTTCTCCTGTGGCACCATCATGAGGTGGGCATTTGTAATTACGAATATCATTGAGATACGGCAAAGAGGTCCATGGTGCTCAGGATGAAACCGGCTCTCTTGGATAATCGTGTGCAGCTGTATCTATAAAACTTCCTGCTGCAAAGAGTCGCCCCAAGTCAAGAACGTCTATAAAATGTATTGGAATGGTGGGCGTTTCGCATGAAAATTAAAGATTCTTGTAAAAATAAAAAAATAAAAAAAGTTATCCATAAAAAATCCGGGCTCCTTGAGGAGAAAAGCTGCAGTTAAGGAAAGTTGGAGACTTTCAAAGCGTCGACAGCTTCTACAGCGGAGGAGAAAGCGGACAAGACACAAAGAGGGAGAAGAATAATGCTCAAGGCAACGGACGACAGTGAGTGATTAAAGCTCCACGGATTGGACTGGGCAGGGATCATGTTTGGAGACTGACCTCAGATCTCAGGCAGAGCGTGGAAATATCAAAACACCAGAAAATGAAAGTAATCGCACACATGCAACAGTGGTGTGTGGAATAGATGTCTGTAATAAACGCACTGATCACACAAAGATTTTACACAGTTTCAGAACTTTAAACAGAAACCTTAACAACATCCTAATAACTCATCAGTAGCACGCTGTGATGTCTATGTTTCAGTAATTAATGTCAGACGTTTTGCTTATATCCTTCGATCCTACTGAAACTATGGAAATAAAAATGAAAAAGTGTGACTTTCAGTTTTTGTATTTGGGCTCCCATTATCCATACTAGAAAAAAAAATTGCTTCCATCAGGTTTCCTTCCAGTATTATCCTGGAAGGAGTCCGTTTTCCTATCGACTCTGATCGACTTCCCTGTACCTTCTTGGTAGTATTGTCTCAACACCATGATGGTGTTACCCGTTTCCCGCAAATGATGTTCTGTTCAGATTGATCAGCCTTAACTCTGCAGTCTCTCTATAGTCAATATGACTCTTTTGGCTACTTCTCTATTTAATCCTCTAATCAGGCTTTATGCTGAGAAAGGTAGATTACACTCACTAATTAGCTAACTTCTTGCTAATAGTATTTTATTTAGGGGTAACACATTTAAGGGAGCCAAGTATAATATAATGGTTCATATCACTTTTTTTTAGATTTTTAATGGTAACAATAGACATTGTGGATTAAGTTATAAACCCTGGAGCTCTGAGGCCTTTCTGAGTGACAGATACCTCTGACGTGTTCTATAGTTATTGAACCTCGTATTTGGCTTCTTTCAGATTTCTTTTGCAACTTTAGAGTGACTCTTATCGTTTGCTATTTTTAAGCTATTTATTTTCAAAAGCGATCTTTTATTTATTTCGGAGCAGCCATAAAACCTGTGTATTCATCATGTCAGCCTTGGTGTGCACCCTCAGCGATGCACTAATACCCCAATAGGAAGACTGATATTTGCATTTTGATTAGTGAGGGAGGGGAGAAGAGCGTCTTTCATCTTTCTCGTCTTCAATTCCACCTGTCTTCTCCGACTGCGACCACACAGATTGAAACTATACAATAAAATAATTAATTGAATTCAAGAGTTGAGCTACAGCAGAGAGGACCCTGTGCCATGTTTGATGATTACTTTGGAGTGTTTTCCCCTGTTGTTTGGTGCAAAAAGAAAAAGAAAAAAAAACAGTCAGTCCAGGTTCAACTATCATACAAATTATAGTTCTGATAGGCTCTGTCTTTATAAATTAAAAAACTAAACAAGAATTTAAAAAAATATGAAACTCATAAGTTAAGTAGATTCATTTCACACAGTAGTTAGCACTGGGAGCAGCGGGAGAAGGCAGAGGAGCTTGATTTGTTTCACAAATTATTTGTCTCATATACTGTCAGGACAAAGTGACAGTTTCAAGAGATATGTAAAAAAAAAAAAAAAAAAGGTGTATGTTTTTAATAAAAATTACATACTTCACCCTTAAATGAAGATTATATAAAAATTCAAAGTTAATTTGAATTCCTTTTGTTGATTTTTTTTTTCTACAAGTGGATATTATTTCCATAGAAACATAATCTGATAAGTTGCTAAAATAAATTATATTTAAGGTATTGTTTTCTTTGCAATTCTTAGAAGAGCAAGAACCATGTGGGATTTATTTATTACCATATCAACTTTAAGTAAACAAACTCGAATGATGCACTTTAGGTTTTCTGGCACGGCTTCACACTCATCTCAAGTGATGTGCAGTTAAGCAGAACCACAGTTACAGTGCATGTAGATATTTGTCACGTGAATCTGACTAATGCTGACCTCTGTAACAGACCATTAGGTCAAAAAGCACTAACCAACTTCTTCAGGATCGACCTCTTGCGTCTTACCGTCCTTTTGAAGGCCATCACTGACTGCCTGCTGGACAGACTTTAAGTTGGTAGTCCTAGGCATGATTTTGGTGACCAAATCATGAAATGTGTCCATCTAAAATAATTTTCTTTAACTGCTCACTTGATTTTTTAAAAATATCCTGAGAAACTGAAAGGAGGGTTTTCATTAGTTCTGAGCACTAATGATCAAAGTCACAGAAAATAAACACTTAAAATGTTTCCATGTGTGTGCAAGAAATGTGTAGGAGGTTAACTTTTAAAAATGAATTGTTAAATAAACTATCAATGAGATTGTGTTTCACTGAGACACGACCAAACCACGCACTTTGAATAAGACAGATGAGTTAAAATCAAACATTGTGGAAGCAGTTCATTGGTTTTATCACCACACCCTTTTTTGCATTCATACATTTCATAAAATCAGCGTTGGCTCCAAATGCTTTATTTTCTGCAGGATTAATATTTCAAAGTGACATGATACAAAAAAAAGAGAGGTAAAATTTCAATAATATTAAATCTGCTTGATGAATTAGATTTTCAGTGTTTTGATTTATTTATTTATTTTTACAAACATTTCTCTCTGCAGAAGTTGTGAAAACTGACACATTCTGACGCGGGGGTTGTGGGGTAAAAAGCTGACCGGTTGTTGCGCAAATAAACATCTTGAATATGTCAATCATAACCCCCATGCAAGCTTCCTACTGTAAAAACCACACTCAAGGTGAATATGGGTTTCTTTCAATAGATGAAGAGTGTTGTAATGTATTACCATATGTTTGTATAACCTTGGGACTCAGAAACCTTGAAGAAGACATCTGTTTCTCTGCGTGGATGCTCAGTCACCTTGGAATAACATTTCAATTTGCATTTTTTTTATTTTCCCCCCAAGTTTTCTCTCAATATCCTGTCAGAGTCACAAATTCAGAGCTGAATTGGATGCCGTTAGTCTCCTTTCTTGTTACAGCTAAGCCTAGGAGAGAGTTTTGATTGTCCTATAAGGGAACTATCGTCCTCGCTCACTTTCTTCCTCTCCCCTCCATTTTTATCCCCGAGGCCTTTCCGGTTCCAGCTTCTGTTTGTCTTGGGGCATTGTTTTATTACCTTCCAAACTCTGCCGGGAAAATCTTAAGACAGCAGTTGCCAGGCAACAAGGACCTGACAGGAGCGGAGAGAGCGGCTCGGAGCAAAGAGGAAAAAAAAAAAAAAAAAGAAAAAAGGGAGGCACGGAGAGAAGGGCGGAGACGGAGGTAGCACTCGGAGTGGAACGGCAGCAGTATCTCTGCAGGTTAAGGAGTTGGTGAAGCAGCAACGCTCTGCTCGCCTGTCCCATTTTTGTGGTTGCCAGCAGAGGCAGCGGAGAAAGGATGGAATGAATGCTGAATCGGTTTATCTAAAGGTGCCGCTGTGTGTTTATTAAGGTGCACGACATTTTAAATAACTGTCACTTGTATTAAAAAAAAAATGCTGGCTGTCATACTTTAATTTTATTTAATTGATTTACTGACTATTGTGTATGTAACTGGAAAAAAATAGCATTTAAAAGTGGGCTGTGTTGCTTATTTAGATAGTGTAAAAGTTTTATTGTATTATTTTGACATTTAACTTTCATCTATAAGCAGTCAGCTTCTCGGTCATCTAATTTTACTTTTTAAGGTTGGTAATTTTATCTCATTACAAACTATCCTAGAGCCCAATAGGAATGCTGGACTTTAGAGTTTGGACCAATCAGAGGTCCAGACAAAGGATTATGTTGTGTTGTTATTGTTTTGCGACAGGAGGAAGTGGTGCACCATGTAAAATAGAAGACATCATGAGGAAACATTGAAGGAAGATTCCAATAAATCAGCCAGTTTGGCCACAAATTGATCACTCTAATGTACAATTGCCTTTAGAAGGAGCCATTTTAATTGCAAAGTGGCTTAAGGACAACAAAGTTCATGTTTTGGAGTACATGCAATCACCTGATCTCAGTCCCTGTGAACATTTCTTTGGCAAATATCTACCAAAATATGAAAAAAATATGTAAATCTTCAACTTTGAAGTTTACAGTAAAAAAAAAAAAGTCTTGTTTAAAGCAGTTTGCTCAATATTCTGACTTTTTGCAACTGAAAATAATTTAGTCACTTCTTACTGTTTTGTGTATTATTTGGTGATTCTTTCATCATCTTTCTAATGCCGACCTGGTTAACTGGCAAGATGACCACGTCAAAAAGCACCGCTAACCAACGTCTAATGAACAACAAAGCAGCAACCAACTTGCATAAAAATATGCAAGTTGGTCTTATAACGTACAAGAAGCAGTCGGCATGTGTGGGAACACAGGCAAAATATACATTGCTGAGAAATAAAAAAAAAAAAACAGTAAACCGGAGCTGTTCTGCCAAATGTTGTGGATCCAGACACTATATACTTTACCAAAACAGAGATGAACAATTCAAGTCCTAAGCAGGCATATAACAGTATCACATTTTACTGCAAACCAAGCCAGGCTGAAGCGTAACTTAAAAAAAAGGAATTATCAACATAGAAATAAGCCTTTTTTAAGCTACTTTAATATGGCAGCAGCTTCCTTTGGAGCACAGTGACCCATTGTGATCTCGCCATCTTAAAAGAGGGCTTCCTCCATGACCTTCAACACTGGCTTTAGGCTTAGCATAGCTCGCTAACTCATTAATCTCACTTCATAGCAAACACTCACAGCATCACGCCTGAAGACTTCCTTCAAAATTTGCATGTGAAGAGCCCTTCCCGTCCTGTTTTTCTGCTCACTCAAGCTATCTCCATGTCGTCTCAGGAAGTGTTGATAAGAGGCAGTCTACAGGTGGAGGGAAAAAAAAATAGTAAATCAGAGCACTGGATACAAATTGAGATCAGGTAGAAAAAAAACATAGAGTTCTCCTGTACAGATTACTCATGTTGACACGGATGATAAAGTTCCCTGCATTTACGATGGTTCCTTTGCTCTAAACCAACAACGTGACTCTTTCGACATTTGTTGTGCTGGAGGTAAATATACACAAGCTGAGGCGGAGATTGCTTTGCTGGCACCACACCAGATATTCAATCACACAGTAATTAGCACAACAATCGCTCAGCTAATTGTTATTGGTGAGATATTGGAATGCGGAGGGGAGAAATGTCAGAGTTATTTGCAGAAAGGGGGGAATCTTCATCCTCCGGCTCGTTGTTCTCGTGCGTCGCTTTAGAGAGTCGCCGTCGTCTCTCGCCTCATCCGATCTTCCACCAAAACTTTCTCCAACGAGACACCCTCCCCCACGCCCACGAACAACACAACACACAGAGTCGCACAAGTCGTACTGTCATAACTTGGCCGAGTTTATTTCTGAGTGTTCTCTAAAGAAAATAAGAAAAGGAGTTAAAGGCCATTTTAAAGGCCAATGTGAATGGCAGGGCCTTTTGAGTATCAGCTTTGTGTTTTACAAAAAGAGGTCAGGCTCAGAACTGTGAGACAGATAAGTGCGACGTTTCAGAGAGGTCACCAGGCGCTCAATGACGCGAGGCCTTTGCTTCCGCCATTGATAGCTTGACCGACAGACCTCGTGCGGAGCGGTAATCAATTTTATCTGCAAACTTCAAAACCTGACAGACTCGAATGGCGGCGAAAGGGATTGTAAATATTTTATTACTTTTATTTTTTCACCTTTTGCCATGTTACATCCACTTTTTATTTTTAGCAGTTAAGGGATAAAGCAACACAAAGTGAAGTCAAATTGTGAAGTGGAAATAAAATTTATGTTTTTTTTTTTTATTATTAACATATAACACATTAAAACCTAATGGAGCATGCATTTTATTCCAGTATTCTTAGACGAAATCCAGCGCAAGCTATTTCCAGCAGATGTTCTCGAAACAGTAAATAAAGTCTGTCTGTCTGTGATTTAATCTCAATATGAATAAAACTGTTCTGTAAAGGTTTGATGAAGCATCATCAAACTTTTCTCCGGTGGGAAGATGGACAGATCGTCTGAGCGAAAAGCAGCAGAATATTTGAGACGGGGCTGGATACTCACTTCGCTGCAGGTAAAAACCATAAACACACAACTAATATCATTTTCATGTTTAGAAGTGTCCCAGTCAATGTCCAGACTGAAATCCAACAGAGAATTGACAATACTTAAAACTGATGTTCACTAACACTCTCCAACACACCCAAGATTGAGTTACTTTGTATAGAAGTTTTTAAAAATTTCATTTTAAACCTGCTTGTGCTTAATTTTGTTCTGCGTATTTGTTATTCTATCCGTTAAAGCACCTTGTGATTTTTATCTTGAAAGGTGCTATGTGAATAAAGTTCTGTGGTTAAAAACTTGTCAGTTGCGCAACACTATTTGAGACACACACTTAAAGACTTGCCACTTTAATTAAAGAGAAAGGTGTGAAGTATGCTCTCAAGGTGGGTGAATTAATAAGCACTTCTAAGATTGTTTTATTGTTGTAGGAAACTAACAAAAAAAAAACCATAAAATAAATTTACCCACCACTTTGTGTTGGTTGCAACACGCCAAAACGTGACAAAGTTCAAGGGGGATGAAAGCCTGCGCGAGGCTCTGCAGGAGCATCTTTTATTCTAACTTTACAGGTTGTAAAAGTCTCAAAACAGATTGTGTTTATCATCTGATTCCCCAGTTGTCGCAATGAATTATTTGTATATTTTTGGCTTAACAGAAGACTTGAAAGAGAAACTTCTCTTTTTGTGTGGCATATTTGCATTGTTGTTTTTTCGCCCCCCCTTCCCTTTTAAATTCTGCTGAGCTCTCACGCAGTTTGCTCTCGCTTTGATTCTGCCTCCATCTGTCATTCCCCTGAAACCAATAATTGCTCATCTATTCATTTTGTCAACAGTTGCTTTCAAGATCCTTTTTTGTAAAAAATGATTAGCCAAAGCAGGGAGAAGAATCACAAAGCGATTTGAAACACTGGATTAGCTCATCTCTCGTTTTGTCAAATGAAGGATTTCTGATGACGGTTTGATCGACACGTTTTCCTCGTGCTTTTAAATTCTGATTAGGGCTTTGAATGCCTTGCTGTTGGCATAAAAGCTAAACGATGTTTATTTTCTGCACATCTGCAGTGATTCGAGCTGCGATTCACACCAAAGCAGATTTTTTTTTCCTTCTTTTTTTTCCCCCCCTCATTTTAGCTTAAAGTAATGTCAATCAGTCCAAGCAGGAGATGTGCGATTTAATCTTGATTATGAGTTAATGCACCATACGTTTCTGGCAATTAGCTGTCCGAGGATGACCCTCTTCTAATTTGCTAAGAGTTCAATGTAGCATAAAATCTAGGGCAGGTCATTCCCAGGAGTTTAATCCATTCCCGGCTATGAGGGAAGGGAAATAGCGACAGTAGCCAAGCGTCGTAATTAGCTGGGCGTATCACGGATGAGAGGCTGTGCTCCGGTGTGCTAACACCTTCAACTCCCCTATCCCACTCTTCCGTGCGGGCCCATTATAATGAGCTTAGCGAGAACAAAGCGTCCATGTGCCATGTTGGGAAATGGAGATGAAAAATAAAAGAAGCGAGAATGCGCGAGGGGCGAGACAACGTGAGAGGGACGAATGGCAACAGAAGATGAGACGCTCTCAGAAGACCAAAGGAGTCCTGCAGCCTTCAAGGAACAAATGTGTGAAGTCTGTTCCCGCGTATATCACAGTCCAAATGTTACGGTTTTGATCCGGGATATCAGACGCATTATATCAGCGTGCATCTTCGAGTCCGCGCCTGGTTTTTAAAACTTAAAACTGCTTTTCAAACGTTGCAAAACGCGTCTTTGCGGCTGTCTGAGCCTGACCTTTTATCTCCCGAGGAGAATCGCATGTCTTCTGATGCGCTGCAAAGACTGAGGGGTGAAACCGTCATTTTAAATAAATACATCCTTAATTTCCTCATTTTAGAGTTTTCACGTGGGTAATTTGAAACTTTGCACTTCAAACTGTGTTGGAAGGTTACAGGAAGGACAAGTAAGATACATATTCAGGAACCCCAATAAGGCTTTCACATCAAGCGCTTTGGCTCTATAGAGCTTAAATATTTTTCCAATCAAATGACGAAGAAGTTTGAGGGGGAAAAAATTGTTTACAAACTTCTAATTCATTGTATAAAAAGACAGAAGTCAGAAATTCTGCTAAATAAGAGGCTTTTGAGTTTGAATTATGATTAAATAAGTTTGATTTGCCAGATCACAAACTGAGTTTGTCATTTTTTGTGAGTTGCTAAAACACAAAAAACTCACAAAACATTAAGTCATGATGATTAGTTTTTACATTTAAAATTGTAAAGGGAAAACTAATTGTGATTTAATTTTTTTTCTTTAACATGGTTAATGATAAATAAAGTATGCAATACTTATGAAGAAAAGAGCAAAGTAGTCTGGACTATAATGCAAAGGGATGTATGAATCAGAATAACACATATTTGTCGTTTTAAAAGAAAGCCATAAAGAATTCCTTCATTTATTTAGGTGGATTGTTTTATATTTTGTTGGCCTGGAAAAAAAAAACCTTTTAGTCTAATGTTGAGCCCAATAAGTCTGATGCAGTAAAAGTATTTGCTTTTGTGCTGTTGTGTTTTAGCAACTTAAAGCAAAGCAAAAAGGATCAATAATAGACCCTTTGTGTTGTATAAAACATTTAGTATTTGAAAAAGATCTTAATGGATCAGTGAAACTCACAAACATCTCCATCTGCATCATGTGTTGGCGCTGAACTCACAATTTGAGTTCTGCTCCAGATCTGGTCCTTGCTAAGCAAAGGATTACAACCCTAGTTTGTTTTAATTTATTTCAAACATTTGAGATATTAACTTTTGCCTTGGTCAATGTTGAATATGACAGGAACATAACCACGTGAGAAAAGACAATATCTTTGGAACTTTTTTGCATACAATAGGTTTTTTTTTTTTTTTTTTTTTTTAGGTACAACACAATTCCAAAGCGCAACAAGATATATTGGAGCAACCTCCGCCTTATGCATGTCCCTGTGTCTTTCATTTTAGATGTCAGTGAAGATTTAGCTCCTTGAGTCCCTAATAATATTCTACTTCATTATACCGACCAGGAAAAACTGATTTAGCAGCAATCCAATCTCAGGAATTCTGACATTCAGGTTACCAAAACAGCTTGTAAGAGAACAAAAAGCAAATTAGGTTTATGGCCACATTTTTCTTCATTATTTCTGCAATGTCTACAGTTATGGGGCCAGTGTGAATGCCTGAAGGTCAATGTGGTTCCTTTATTGTTTCAGCCAGCTGAAATGATTCACCGCTACCATCGACAGTCCCACACAAAGCTTTTTAGGCCTCTCCAAAGTATTATTTTAATTTTACTCCTCAGGTGAGTAAAATTAGCACTAGAAATGCAGTAACCAACACCGATCACATGTTCCAACCAGTGCAACACCAGCAGCTTGTGGCCCTTCCTCCACCCACACGCGCACACCCCCACACACACACACACGCTTTGCGTACCCTTAATCAAGGTTGGGAGATGCATTTCATGAATTAAAAATTTCAAGCACCTCTCCACTCTACCAGTGTCTCTACTTTTCCTGATTAAAATGATAGAGGGACTGGAGAATGTTTGATCTCCAAATCAATTTACATTTAAGATTCAATTTTGCACCTGCAAGACTTTGATTTTAGAACTTTATGCCTTCTGCAGCCATGCAAGGATGAAAATTAATTTCCACCAGATGTTGGAGAAAATGTTGTTGATTTTGTTCTTCTCTCCTTCTATAACAAACTAAATCTGATGGAAAAAATCCTACCAACCCCTGAGTTGAAATGAAAAAAAAAAAAAAAAAAAAAAATATATA
>CAEGAE010000152.1:0-24250 GCA_903067095.1 Girardinus metallicus
AACCAAACGAGGAGAAGCAGCATTCAGCTTCTATGCACCACAAATCTGGAACAAACTTCCAGAAAACTGTAAAACAGTTTAAATCGACTAAAAACCCACTTGTTTATAGAGTTATATTTGAAATGTAATCAATTGCAGATTTAATGATGGCACTTGACTTAATGTAATGTTTTCATTGTTGATTCTGTGTTGCATAACTGTGTTTTTGTTTGTTTTGATGTAAAGCACTTTGAAATGCCCTGCTGCCGAAATGTGCTATACAAATAAAAATAGATTTGATTTTGATTTGATTTGAAACGTATCTTATATTAGCTTACATTGTGGCACTAAGTCATGCTAATGCTAATTTCTTGAAGTGGCTAACTATACTTTAGCACTAATTCTAATTCCCTGTAGTAGCTAACTATTCTTCAGAGATAACACTAACTTTCTGTAATGCTAACTGTGCTTCAGCACTAATGCTTAGTCCCTGTGGTAGCTAACTTTGCTTCAACTCTAATTCTAATGTTCTGCAGTAGCTAACTGTGCTTCAATACTATTTCTTACAGTGCTTAAATTTCATATTGAGTTAAGCTAATAGGTCCTGAACCCATCAAAAGTTTGTGTGGGCATTGGATTAGAGGTTACATTTGGTCCAAAGTACACATAATTGACCTTATTTTTTATAAACAGATGTTCTCCCTGAACAGATAGTCATCCTTTGTGCCTACATATTTGTTAGATTACAGATTACAAATATACCCACTCAGTATTTGTTTGTACAGTCAGGACTGTATATTACTCTAACTCTAACTCCAACTACACCTAGCTTGCCCTTCCTCTGTCTTCCCCCAGCTTTCCTCACCCTCCCATTGTACCCCTAATTTGCTCTCCATACACAACCTTTGCTGTTTATTGAGATGCTAACTCTCTTTATGAGCACCTAATCCCAGGGCAGGGCTGGTAATTTATGAAGCATTTACATGAAGAAGCCCTGCTAATTGGAAGCATGTGTCTGCGTAAGCCCAGCTCATGAGTAGGATATCTCTCCTTTGTAAAGTAACACGATTGCCCTAAAGTGAAAAATTTCTCCATAACTCTACAGTCAGGGAGGAAGTCTTTTTTTTTTTTTGGTTTCTTTGCAGCCTATTAGCTCCATCAGCAGAAAAATGAGCCATCAGAGAGGCTGCCTCTCAAGTCTTGACCCCCACTCTGCCATGTCCAGGCTGAGGTCAGAGGCCTAGTAGGCAGGTCCTTACTAACCGTCCAGGAGAGCGGAAACCTTTTTCATGTCAGTTAACACCTCCGTCCTCCATTTACCACAATCCTACAATCCATTGCCCTGTTTTTTTCACTCCAAACTACCTCAAAACACCCCCAATCCTCATTTACATCAGGTCGTTTGTTACGACTTTATGATTATATATGGGGCTTTGTCTGGTTGTGCATGTACCTTCGCCAATCCCAGCTGGTCCCCATTAATAACCGGGCCCCGGCGTAGACAGAGCGGGAGAGACGGAGGAGCTTGTTAGCGTCACAGCCGAAGCGTTGGGGCTCAGCATGTGAGAGTGGAGAGGGCCGACAGGACAGGAGGGAGACGTACAGTACACACACAAAAATCACATCCAACACACCGATGTGGACACCTGGAGGATGCTTTAACTGTCCAACTGCAAACTTAAAGTACATGACATCATGATGGGTATTTGTCCCAAAAACTCCACAAAGCCATTACGGTGTGTTGCTGTGGAAGTCGATGTGTAAATGTGCCAGTCTGCCTGTGTTTGGGGCTTGTCTGTGTGCAGGCATAATGAGGCTGACTGGACGGAGACGGGCTCCATTGTGGGTCCCAAACGGCGGCAGAAGCCCCCTGAAAATCTGCGTTCCCTGATCTACACAGCAGGAGTCGGTGGGGAATAAAGGCGTGGAAATGGGATTTATTTAGCACGCCTCATCAAAAGGGAATTAGCAGGGTTTGGGGAGGGAAGATGGGGGCTCTGTTTAGAGCTAGGATGAATGGCAGGATCATCTCTGTAATCCCACCACCCCCTTTCTCTCCTTATGCCCCCAAGAAGAAGAAGAGAATCATCCACGTTAGCTCTTAGAGTGCCTTCTGTGGCGGAAACCTCAAAGAGGGAGAATCACCTGGATCCTTCCCTTCCCGGAAACATGGCCGCGGAGTTGTCAGACTCGATCGCGGCGCAGGCTGACGGCGGGGATCTGGCATGCAAACATGCAACAAACAACGCGCGAACGTGTAAACTAAAGCAAACAAAGCCTCCTCTCCGCTCCTCCAAAGGCGGGATCCCTCCCACCTGCCACCCTGCGCCGCTGATGAAACATACAGTAACAGAGAGCAGCCATTAAACGCAGAAGCGACTGGCGCGGTTCAGAGAGCGGAAAGTGGAGGTGTGAGGGGCTTGTTTTGGCTGTCAGTCACCCAAACACACACAACCTTGTTCATTACCATCCCTGCTTGTGTTTTTTTGTACCTGTCCTCTGCTCCAAACATGGCGGCGTGAGCAGGGTTCTGTTACCTGAGAAAAAGATGACAGGCTAAATGATGCAAATCTCTGTCAATGAGGCGATAAACCCAAGTTTTGCTCCAATCTCATCAACAGTCCTCCTGGTATTTCTATAATCACATTTGGACTGGAGGGGTGGGAGTTGTCAGTAATTGGCAGGGAGCTCTATCCCCAGGAGTTGGGCAAAACAAGGTATAACTATCCATCCTTTAAAATGTCACACAAACCATACAACAAGGTGTTTATTGCTTCTCATTGGCTAATTTATCCCATCTAAACCAAGCCACAGAAGCTTAAATGAGGCTAAAGCCAACACATTTAGACAAATGAAGTTTTAATTGTGCTAAAATATGCAGCAGTATTAATCTACATTTTCTGCTCCCATGGGTTCACCTTGCTCCCTATTTCCCTCCTCCTCTTCGCCTCAGCAGAAGGGCTGATATAATAGGCTTGGCCGGAATAAGCAATGCAGCCATGCCCACATATATATATATATATATATATATATCTCATCGCCTGGGTAATTCCAGCTCCAGTTTATGTGTTCCTGCAGGCTGCGTCGGGCCTCAGCAGACCCATAGCTCCTTTATGTAACACCCAGAGGAATCTGCCCCCTGCACAGGTACAGGCCTCGGAGAAACAAACACCATCAGTAACCTGTCTGCTGCTCACCCCTCCTCCTACTCCTCCAATCCATCCATCGTCTCTTTTCTCTTCTCCTTCCATCTCCGCTCCCTGCAACCTAATCATCGCCGGCCCCCATTCTCATGATTTATCGTGCCGCGCGCTGCTGAGAACCAATAGATCAGGCTTGCGGCAGGGGGCCCGAGGAGGCAGGAAGGCAGGGAGAGGATGGGGAAGGAAAAACCCACCTATGATGAAGTGCTCCGTGACGCAGAAGAAAAGCAACAGCAACATCACCGCTCCCCGCCGGTGTCTTGACATCCTCCTGAGCACATTCCTGTTTCTTCTTTTACTCCATCTCTCTCCAGCGTCCTCCTCTTCTGAATTCTTTATGAATAGCCTCATAACTTGGTGAGGGACTAAACATCAACATAACTGTAATTTCTACAATTAGCTGCGATTGGCTGAAAGTGGAGCAGGGTGTGTTGAAGGTTCTTGTATGTATGCTTGTAATATAAATGCAGGTTTGCTGCGTGAACATTTCAAACCCTCTCTAAGGGTGCATTCACTCCAGTCTTGTTTAGTCCGCTATAATCGAATTATAGTTTGTTTACCTAGAAAGTCTGGTTTGTTTGGGAAAATGTGAATGCGCAATCAAGCTCTGATACGGAGCAGAAAAGTGAACTCTCCTCGGCCTACAAATCTCTGTCTGGATTTGACTGAAGTGAACTCTGGTGCAATTTGAATGTGTATGTGAATGCCAAGCGGACCGGAGACTGCTCCAAAAGCAGGAAGCGGATTATAGAGCAGGGCATTCTGGGTAAATACAACCAAAACAAACATGAGAGTCTGGTGCTAGCAAGAGAAACAGCTCATGGTCTTTTGCCAAAGACAAAAGTGAAATCCTACAACTGCTAAAATCTCAATTTTTGTTTACATTTTTTGAAGAAGGAAATTGCACCCAGTGTCTTCTTTGGAGGTCTTTATCTCATTTTCTTCAGTGGTTCATGGTGCAGCGCCATCACAAGCAAAAGGGGAACTGGTTTTTCAAGGGGTTTGGATGGTTTGACTCAGTTCAGTGTGAAAGGAAGCCGCACAAGCTGAAAATATTGGAATTGTAATCTTTTGCCAAAGACCACCAATCAAACCAAGTCTGCTGGACTACCAGGTGTGAAAACATCCTTAGTCATTCTTCCTGGTTCCAAGAAGTCAAGACTTTGGTCTTAACATGTCCTTTGACACTACAGAGTTCCTGAAAAATCTATAAGCCAGCTTTTAACATCTACATACAAACATTTTTACCCATTCCTCTTTGTAAATTTGCTCAAGCTCAGTCAGATTGGATAGAGAATGTCTGTGAACATCAGTTTTCAAGTTCTGCCACATATTCCCAGATAGATGTAGGTCTGGACTTTGACTAGGTCATTTTAGCACATTAACATTCTTTGAACTAAACCTTTACATTGCACATGAACTTATTCAACCCTTAAATTATGATTTTTTTTCTAAATTTGAAGTTTAAGGTCGGCTCAGATAAATGAGACATTAATTTCCCATCAGACCGTCAATTCCCGAAACCACACATACAAAAACGTTGTAAAAGTGACCCTGCTGGACCGCGAACAGGGTAAAAATTCTGCAGGGTCAAATTAACCCCATCTCTTTAGACCGTGGGAGGAGGAAGCAGTGAGGTGCTTCTTGTCTCAGTTTCGGTGGACAACCATGTCTTGGTAGATTGGCATTTGGTAGATATACATTTATTTCATTCGAAACCAGTTGGTTGGTTTTGATTTGTTTTATTTAAGGGCAACAGAGGGGGGTGAATACATGTGCCCACCACCCTTTGTAGATTTTTATTTGAAAACATTTTCAAATGTGTGTTTGTCTATCAGATACATCCCAATAAAAGACATTGTTATTTGAGGCTTTAATGTGACAAAATGTGAAAAAAAGCTTTTCATGGCAATAGCTGTATTTTTATTTAATCTGCTGCTGTTTATTGTTCTAAATGATCAACTAACAAGAAAATCCTCACTTTCAGCGGAGCTTAGGGTAGCACAGGTACGCTCAAACACTTGACCTCCCGGCCACCTGGTCTGTGCGTCTCACAGCGGACACATGGCGTCCGTCCTCAGAGAGTACACTTCATTACAAACATAGATTGGATTATGTCTTCCAAAACAGACCGACCGTGTCCAATCACTCAGCCGCTCCTTTAAATAAAGAATATTCACCTTATGTCTGGACGGGTGGAAGGTTGACGCTCACTCAGTCGGAGACCGGGCCTCCTGGGGACTAGTACATGGAGCTGGAACAGAGGGGCATGAAAAGAAAGAGAGCGCGGGGGGGCGAGAAAGAAAAAGAAATGTCTTTTAAATGACATCCCTATTGTGAGCCAAAGCAGGACGATAGCACTTTGCAAAACTGCTAACAATGAGCGCAGGAGAAAATCCCGTATCCTACGGGGGCCTGGCAGCATCCCCACCATTACCATAGTCATTTAAATACAGTAATCTCATTTTCTGCCTCAGCCGAGGGGGCATGCTAAATTTCCCAGTGTGAAAGGGGGAGGAGGAGGGAGCAGTGCACATCGTTGACGACCGGTGGGATTAGTGACTTTACCCAAATTAGGGGAGTGTGTGCGTGAATTTGTAGGCTTACAGCAGCAGCACAGGCAGAAAATCTACTTTTCTCCCTACAATACTAAATCTTAACTATGGCAACTTCTCTGCTAGTAATAAAAAGAAATTGTGACTTAAGATTTGCAGGATGCACTGTTTAATGTGTAATGGCTACATTTCAAACCACAAAATGCATCCAAATCACTTCACTCAGTTCAGTTAAATTCAGTTTATAATGCCACCTGGAGAAACCCAGGCGACTGCATCAAGACAGTAATCCAGCAGATAACTGAATATCTCAGCTAAATCTTTCACATGCAGCAACAGGAACCCAAATGAAAAAATCAAGATGGCGGACATGGCCACCATGAAAAATTTTTTTTTGCAATAAAATCAGCAATTAACTGAATGTGTTTGGTGTCCAAACATAGCCTACATATTTTGAACTTTATACATTTTCTTGCTCTTGCTTCCTTTTTCTGTTGGCCATTTTTAAAACATGGCCGCCATGGTCATAACGGAGAATATGTGTTTGCACTAAAATCGACAGTAGTTATTGTCGTTGTTGGGCACTGCTAAGCAAAAAGTTAGGTTTTACTCACCGCTAACTTACTAAATAAGAATCCTAGCCATGCTTATGCTAAACTGCTAAACACATAAAAATTAGCAGAAGCTAACACCAACCACTTAGACCAACTGTCTCTCTTCATCTCCTTCCAGTTGACAACTGGTGTGAGGCTCGCAAACAGCAAAGTTTCTGATTTTACTATTATTACTTTAAAATAACCAAAGTCGAAAACATCCAATGTTCAATGTTTATGTCTGTATTTGGTAAAAGGCTCTAACATGGTGACCATCTTGAAAAATGGCGGTCATCCTGAAAGTCAAGTGTCTAATGGGAAATATGAAAAACGAACATTTTTAATCCTGTGTCCACACTTTAAAGATTTTTACAGTAATGTGCTGCACTAATGATCAAGCATGTGGCGTCAGTGGAGAATAACAACTTTGTTCTAACAAGAAAAAATCTCCAGCAGAACCAGAGTCGCTACACGTTTGAAGAGAAGATACAGAAAACTGAGCACACAGAGTTAATTGGCAATATTTTTCAGAACAGGAATGGATCTAAAAATGAAAATATTTTCACTGTCAGTAAACCTTGTTTTACTAATTAAACAAACTATTTAAACAAGAATGTGTTTTCAAGCTGTTCAGGACTTTTTCCTTCAGTCCATAGTGGCTTTACATGCATGTTTTGGGTCGTTAATGTGTTGCAGGGTCCAGTTCTGCTTCAGTTTTCTTCTTTTTCATTTCTTTATAGATGACTCAGCTTTTCACCAGTGTTGTATATTGATTATTTCTGAAAATAGAGAGACCCCAGAGCAGATATATAAGATATTGACGGTTCAGTTTAGCTTGGACCTGGACACAGTCCAGAACCACCGAATTAACAAGCATCAGTCGGCTGAAAACTGAACTCTGGATGTTTGTTTAGTTTGAAAAGATGAAGATATGTAAAGCTTTTTTTCACCGTACTGCACTGCAAACTGGAAAAACAACGTTCTTCACTGGTAACAGCCAAACAATGGAGCTGAATATTTAAATAAAATAGAAATATTATTATTTTGCGTTTGATGTCAGAAACTGTCCAAGATATTTAGATTTCCTCTCTGTATTTCAAATAACATCTTTGCCTGTTTTCTACTGCTGTAAAGTCAAACTCAATAACCATAATAAAACCGTTACGACGTAAGCTAATTAAACATTACCCTAAAAACGGGGGGAAAATGTTGGTAAAGTCTCTGAAACAACAGAACATTTTGAATAAATAATTTACCATAAGACTGAAAATTGGGTCTATACTGGGTTTTACTGGAGGAAAATGATCCAGAACGTGAACAAATCAGCAAAGAAGAGGAGAAATGGACGCACAATCAAAAACCAGTAGAAAGGCACAGAGCCGGCCCAAGGAATATGCGAGTTATTAAGCTGCGTAGGGTCTTCTCACCACCAGGGGGCCCTCAAGAGCACCAAGCTTATTTTATAATAATAATAAAATCTAAATGTTATTTCACATGAAGAAACAGTTTCTATATTATTTTTATAGTTTTTATATACATAATTCATTAATTTCCTGCTGCCACTAAAAGGAAATGTAAGAAATCAAAGCTTATTTACTACAAGTTTAGTGTTTATCAGCGGATGTTACTTTCAAATAATTTAAATAATATGGCATATTTAAAAACCTCTGTATTTCAAAATACAAATTAATTAGAGCATCTTTGCTTATTTGCTGCTTTTGTAAGGTTAAAATTAATAATCATAATAACACCAGTATGATGTAAGCCAATTAAAAAATTACACTTAAAACAAGAGAAAAAGAAGGGAAAAATGAAAAGAAGGGAAAAAAGAACAAAAATATTTATTGAATGGTATTAAATGAACCATTAATAACGGGAAAATTTGATGCTATTGCACATGGAAAAACATTTTTTAAATAATTTTTATGGTTCTTACAAAAATAATTGGTTAATATGCTCCTCATGTTGGCTGCTGGGGAAATGTAAGATATCAAACTTGTTAGCTTTTTTACTACAAAATTAATATTTATCAGCTGATGTTACTTTCAAACAGTTAAAATAATATGGCACATTTAAAAACCTCTGCATTTCAAAATACAAATATATATTTTTTTCACTCCTGTGAAGCTAAAATCAATAACCATAATAATGCTAGTATGATGTATGCTAATAAATTAGCGATAGCAAGTAGCTTAGGAATGATGAAGTATCTCGTGCTGATATGTTAGTATGAGGGGGGCTCCAAATGAAAATCAGCGTAGGGCCCCAAAAAGGCTTGGGCCGGCCCTGCAGAGACAGTACATTTAGTTGTTTTTCAGGCGTTTGTGCATGAAAAACACTAAACTTGTAGTAAACAGGCCTTTATTGCAGGTTCTGAGGTAAATTTGGTCGCTGCGAGAGCGGAAGGGGGGTGGCGGCAGCTTTGGGGGTGTCATACCAGATCGAACAACAAAAAAGGGAGCGAGGGAGGAAAAAGCTGTTTCCACACAAGCTGTTTTCATTCTTCTCTGCTTCCGGTCCAGTGGAACAGTTGATGAAGTTTAAATGAAGCAGAATTAGGAGATCAAGCGGACACGGAGCCGGTGCTGATGGCATCTGCGCGCCCCTCCCCGGGAGGATCGAACCGCGGACAGCTGACCTGGATGAAATCGAGAGAAACAGAAGCACGAGGGGAAGCGGGGAAGGGGAGGAGACGCTGGGCGAGATAAGGGGATGAAGTATCCCCTAAATGTGATAATCTCCAATCACCTCTAACATCGGTTCTGTCAAGGCCCGGGTTAATGAGCTCAGAGCCGATCAGGCGTTGCGCCACCCCCTGATTCCGCATTTCTCAGCCTTGCAGTTGCTCTCATCATCATTGTTGTTCTTTTGATTTAATCCCTCTCACTTCAGCTGATTTGAGCAAAGAGGGATGGAGGGGAGGGGAGGGGAAAGCCTATTACCCAAGCTCCTCTGCTCTCAACTATCTAAATGCTAACGACGCGAGGGGGCGAGCGGGAGAGGGGGAGAGAAAGTGACGCGGCGAGGAAGACGTGGAGGGGAAATGGAGAGGAGAACGTGTTGGCAGGAAGGGGGGCTAATCTCCAGGAGCAGTTTGGTAATTCTGAAAGGAGGTTACAGAGGAGGAGAAAGTGTGCTGACCTTCCATCCCTCGGGTCACAGCGGCTGAGCTCTGCTCTTTACTTTCACTTCAGCGCTTCAGACACCCAGATCAACATCTTTTGCCGTCTACCGACGGCGTTAATTTGCTTTACCAGCTGATTTTATTGATAAAAACCACAAAGGGGAGTCGATGTTATGGATCCGGTCCAGTTTGACTGGTTGGAAAAGAGACGGGGTAAAAGCTTAACCTCTTTAATGCTGACTTTGATTTTGCACCCACAGAATCTCCAAGATCAGTTGATTAAAATTTGCCGTGCAGAGGATAGTGAGGGGAACAAAAAATCTTTCTACATTTTCTTTTATTTGCGTGGAGCATGAAGTAATGCTGTACTACCTCTCCCCCACCTGTTTCTACTTCATTAATACAGAAAATGTGCAATTCACATAAATTAAAGTAAGTACAGTTTATTTATGTTGCACAGATTGATAATAAAGTAATCTCAGGGCACGTTACAAAACAAGTTCATTTTAATTCAATCTTCCAATTAATCCTTAATCAGCACCGTAAGCTTAGCAGCTAACTATGAAGCAGCACTAATGCTAACTTTCTAGTAGCTATCTATGATTGAGCAGTAATGCTAACTTCAGAGTGGCTAACCATTCTTCAGCACTCATGCAAAGTTCCTGCTATGGCTAAAAAAACCCCACAAAGCTATGGCTAACTATGTGTCAGCGCTAATGCTAACTTCCTGCAGTGACCATGTCTAATATTTAGTGGAAACACCGCAATTGCGAAATTGTGGGGTTTTTTTGACATTAGCGGAATATCAACAAAGTTTTGTGGATATTTGTAATGCTAACGCAGCTATTGTTACGCTAACTGGTCTCATATTGTCCTAAGATGTGTTTGAAGATAAGTAGGCCTAGATAATGGAAGGACAGTTGGATAAATGCTATTAATTTTAATGTTTTTGTTGTTTTACTCAAGGTGATATTACCCTGACAACCCGTCCCCAGCTGTATACCATTTTCTTTTTTGAAAAACATGATTGGATTTCATTTGATTGGAATCTACAAGCTCTCATTGGCCTGCACACTCCCGTAGAAAGCTCCCATGTTTCCCCCTCTTCTTCAATTTCACTTTCTTTTTGTGAACTTTGCAATTACTCCGCGGTAGGTGGCGAGGCACCAATTATTTGCCTTACAAGTTTACACGGCAGCCCTTCTAATTTACGCGGCTGCAACACGAGGGAGCGCCGTGCCGCCGCTTCAACTGTAACAATCACATGGAGTTGTTTTCCACTCGCCTCGGCGCTGGGATGCATGAGAACAATGATGGGGGAGTTTGCTCTGTCGCTGATTCTGTGCATAACAACTCTACCCCCCGGTTCAAAAAAAAAAAGAAGGGAAAATCCCATTTGATTTCATATTGGCCAATGAAACAGTGGAGGGTGAGAGGCGAGTGAACAATCAATCTTTGTAATGTGATCCACGGATTGAGCACGGTGAGTAAATGTTTGCACAGGCATCCAGTCAAAAGAATCCTGCAGAAGCAGGAATTCATCCAGGGTAGGCCTCTCTCTTCATCCCTCTCCTGCCCGACAGCAGCGGGGTTTCAACCACATTATATTCCAGCGCTCTGTGCATTTTTCATATAGGCTCGCCTTTTATGTTTTATGTACGCCAGCTCGGGGGAGAACAGCTGTGTGGGTGCTGCTGCATCCTCTAAGTTTAGAGGTAGAAGGAGAGGTTTTCTTTTTTTTTTTTAACGGGAGAAGTGGAGCGGAATGCCAACATGGAGCGCGGATACCTGCAAACAAACGGGGAGAAGCTGCAGACCAAGGCCCTGCTTCATCTATTACATTACCATAATACACGGAAACAACACCTCGCATGCTGTTACTGCCGTAATTTGAAAACAGATCGACAGGATTTACAAGTTCTCGGCTTATCGGCGCCGTGACCTCCCTGACCCCCCGCGTCTTCCCCTCCGTTAAATTTTCAGAGTGAAAACCTGATTTTCGGAGGCTTATTGGCGGGATAATCCCGTATTACGTGTATAACTCGAATTGATTTTCTGTCAAGTTGCATTTGAGTTTGTTGAAATGGACCAAAAACAAAACATGAGCGAGAGGAAGTCAACGAAGTATGGAGCGGGTTTTATAATTGACCCCACTTGCTCCGCCATGTTTGTAATCCCTGCAGAGATTGAACCGGATTAAATTAGTTTTGTGCCGTCTCCACGAAATTTACAATCAGGATGTAACTCGGTGTTAATCCTGCTTCATTTTTTCTGTTGACTGTCAGAAAAGTGATGGTCGCAGTTTTCTGTGCAAACACAACAAGTAGCTTATTGATGATGTGAATTATTTTTATTGAACAATGAACAAGTTATTTATTTACTTTCAAAACTCCAAAATTAAACTTTGTATTAAACTATAAACTATACAGGTGTTTTTTTTTATTAAAAAGAAATAAATTTGCAATATTATTTCAAGAATAAATTCTAGATCACTTGTCCATTTAAGAATTTTTATTAGTAAATAAAATAAAATAAATCAGTATTGCACATATTTTATTTATTAATTTGTAATATTCTAAAATTAAAAGTTGTGTTTTCAGTAGCTGTAAGAGGAAAATCAACAAAGTTAACAGAATAAAACAGAATGTAATTAATCTTCCACTCAGGTTACAGAAATAAAATAACTTTTCCATAATATTAAAATTTATTAAATAAATACTACTGCACACGTTCACAGATTAATTAATTATAAACACTTTTATAGAATAAAATAATTTGAGTGTATAATTTAAATATTGAAATTTAAATAAATTGTACTACATGACTATATATCAAATGTTCTCAATAAAATGTGAAAATGGTGGCTCCTAAAGCTCCGAACATCCTTTTCATAGTTTTTACACATTTAACATGTTGTTTATTCTGTAAAAAAAGAAAAACAAAAAGTGTTTTAAAGGAAAACAATAAAAAAAAGTAGCTGCATGAGTTTATTTACCATTTATTAAAGTATTTTTTTTAGTTTCAGCATCAGTCTGGCCATAGATGTAAAGATTTTTCTCCATGTAAGGAACAAACCTCCCTCCATGTGACGCAGGATGTTTTACCTTCTCCTAATCTCCACGCTTGTCAAACCCCAGCAGATCTGAGTTCACACAGACTGAGGGAGCAGATGGTGAACATGGCCGCTCCTGTACGGGGGGACACACTGCCACCCAGTGTCCCGCGCCCCAAAGCGGGAACACTTCAGGTCCAATAACGTCCGTCCACTGGCACTGGAACAACGCAGGAGAGAAGAATAACGTCCGAAGACGTAGGAGGTAAAAAAAACCCCCACTATACTGGTGTGTTTTTAATGGACTTTATTGTTTCTTTAAAGCTTTTTGGATTAGTTTTCATAATCTGGGGAGCCTTCACCAATAAAACCCAATAACAGCAGCAGGTTCATGTACGTTATGGATGTGGGGTGTGAACTCTGCTCTGAATTTCCAACATCACAACTTTGCTGCGTGTATTCAGACTGTCCTGCACTACAAAAAAAACAACATTTTACTAAGTATTTTTGTCTACATTCTGGTGCAAATTTTTTTTATTTTTATTTATTTATTTCCTTTATTTAACCAGGTAAAACCCCATTGAGATCTAGATCTCATTTTCAAGAGGGACCTGGGCAGAAATCTGCAATACACAGCAACCTGGTTACAAATAAAATTAATTAGTATATATGCACAAATATAAAACAATAAAAATAAAACAATTTAAAAACATTGACACTGTTTACTAGGATCCTGTTGCCTATTTTTAAGAGTCTCGCGAAATGATTCCAGTGAAATCAATTCTGACATCTTGGTTTCCAACTGGAACTGATTCCAGGCTGTAGGAGCCATCGCGCTAAAAGCTCGCTTCGCTTTTACAGGTCAAAAACCTGGAACATGCAAAAGAAAGATGTTGTTAGAAGGTAAAGAATGGGTATTAACAGTTCTGTGTAAAATATCTTAGTTCACTTGAAATAGGACAAAACTGACTTACAAGTAACTTTTCAGCAAGAAATAGAGCTTGTTGTGAACCAGTAATTCCTTAATGTGGATTTTAAAAAGCTATTAGTTTCACCTGCAGATTATTTCAGGTAGAATGTACTGTAAAAACACAAAATCTTACCAGGTGTTTTGGTCTTGTTTCTAGTGCAAATATCTTATTACACTTGAAATAAGACAAAACAAACAAAAAAAATAATAACTTTTCAGCAAGAAATTCAGGCTTGTTTTGAGTAAAAATCCCTTAAAAATAAAAAAAAAGTTCTAGTTACATTGGCAGATTATTATACATATAACATGGGAAAAATGACTCGTTATAACTGAAATAATCTGCCAACGGAACTAGAACTGGGTTGCTAGGCAACGGGCTGGGCTTGGTTGGGGTTGCTAGGTGACGGCGCAGTGGAACATTCTACCAATGGAGCTAGAACTTTTTCATCAATATGAAGGAATTATTTAATTAAAACAAGTCATTTTTCGGCATCGTTCTTGCTTAAAAATGACCTGTAAGTTAGTTTTGTCTTGTTTCAAGTTTACTAAGCAAAAATGACTTGGTAAGATTTAGTGTTTTCGGACTGTGTGGGTAAAATATCTTGTTATAAATGAAATAATCTGCCGGTGGAGCTGAGCTCTTTCATCGATATTAAGGAATTGTGGACTTTAAAGAAGCTCCTATATCTTGCTGAATAGTTACTTATAAGTTAGTTTTGTCTTATTTCACGTCTACTAAGATTTTTGCGTTAGAAAAGTAAGAGTTTGATTTTTTTTTTAAGTGTAGTGACTCTTTTTCAAATAAGCAACAAATCTGTCAACTTTATAGGTTTTCTTAGAGATTCAAATTTGAAAGTAGATGCCATATTTCCTCTCAGTTAAGCTGTAGGCGTCACCTTGATCCCGTCGGGATTATGGTCAACATTTACTTCAAAACATGGCCTTCCACAGCAGTAGGATTTAGTTGGCGTCTTTGGGAAAACATTTAAGCAAGGAAACGCCACAGATTGGTTACCTTCTTTAATTTTAGACCAAAGCAACAGTTCCTGTGATCTTTAAGTTGGACACAGATAAAGCTGCAGTCAAAATGACTGCCTGCTACTTTCAGCTCTAACCACTAAACTGACCTGCGTAGGCTCTATGTGACGATGTGTGCAGAAGCTCCAGCTGTTAATTGATTCTTTTGTTCACCCGGATCCCCATTAGAAAAGGGCGGAAGAAGCAGGCAGAGCATGAAGACAGATAGTTAGGGATGAGGAAAGATAACGAGGAGGACAAACTACCCTGCAGGATTAGCAAAGAGGGTGGATAATGGGGAGCAAGTGCGACAGCAGACACCGTCGCCCCCATCAAGCAGGAGTGAAAAGATTGAAAATGAGCAAATCATACGCTGTAACTTATCCCTCCCAGCTCACCAGAGACCAAAACGGGCTTTGATTTGAGACGCAGGGCGGCTGAACCTCCAGGTAGCTGCAGGGAGACGGGTGTATCGCTTCACACTCCAGAGGATTTACTCCCGCACCTAACTGGCTGCAGTGATCACCAGTGCCGTCCACTGGTTCCCCAGCATGGTGCTCTGTCAGTGTGCTGTGACTAATCCAGCTGAGGTCCCACATTTTTTCTCACCCTAATTAAAAGAGGATTAGACGGGAAGCAGCTCCAGCGATATTTGCTCCTTTGATTTCTTAGGCATGTTTAATGGACTTTTCTGGATTTCCAAAATGACACTGTTGTTAGGCCTGTCGCAGTAAGCAATAAATCAATTAATCGCATGATAAATGGGAACGAGCTCAATGGTTTCCATTTGCATGATTTATTTTTTCTTTCTACCAAAACCTGGATGACAAACGTCTTCAATCTGGTGATTTGGTCTCAACCAGCCATTTTTTGAAGGACAGTTTTGTTAACTTCATGATTCATTTTATTAGTTCTTTTGTTTATTTATGTTGGATATTTAAAATGTCTTTCAGTTCCAGTGTTAAATGTTCATTACAGTTTAAAGTTTATTGATACTTGAGAATGTGTTCTTGCATTATTTTACTCGAAAGCGTCTCAAATCAACAATATTATCGTTTATGGCGATAACTTCAGCGACAATTTATTAATCTCATCTCTCAGTCCGCTGGGAATCATTTCACCTTCCAGAGCTTAGGGTGTTAAACTCATTTTCATTTTTAAATAATTGATAAAACTACCCATTAACCTGTTAAAATATAAACTTTTTTGCATTCGATGAGTAATTCTTGAAGTTGAATAATATTTAACGTCTTTTTTACATTGTACTTTGGCGGTATATAGATAACTATTTTAGTTTATCAATCATTCAAGTTTCAGTCAAGTTTATTTATAAAGTGCTTTAAATCATAAAAACACAAAAACATCATAAAACTAAAATGCTTATAAAATATTTAAGTGCACACCTCCTATTTGTTATTGTAGAGTCTAGAGGGCCACGTAAAAACATACAGCGGGCCGGATTTGGCCCCCGGGCCTCATGTTTGTCACAGGTAATAAAAAGTTTAATTTTTAAGTGCAATGATTCTTTTTTTATTTTCCACAGAAAATTTGCCAAAAAAAAAAATCACCTTATTTTACTGTAAATCTAATTATTATTCAAAACTATAAAAAATAACTGATGATGCTCGATGGAAGTAGAAATAAATTGATACAAAATGAAGCAAAGGAATAAACAGGACACAAAAGAAGTTCCATATGCAGCGAGGATTTAATTTATCTCTGAAAGCATTTGTGGTTTTGTTCATAAATATTGTCCCATTTTTGCTGCGTTCACCCTAAAGTTTCAGATTTTCAACCAGAGATGCAAAAGAAAAAATAAAATATATGAAACACCTCTTTAATTTTGCATTCAAACAAAAACAGCTGTACAAATACAAAGAAAAACAAAGAATGTGAAATAAAGTATGCCATTTGTATTGGCTTCTACAATAAACACATTGGTACTAGAACAAACGGAAAGCAGATATTAAAAAACATTCAATGATCCACAACATTCGTATGTGTTTACAGATTTTTTTTAATGTTTACTTTTGGAAATAGTGGATAAATATAATTTGATTTCTTTAACCAAAACGGTGAAAATTATATTAATTACCAGTTTTCTGCTTGCATCCATAGTCTTTCAATTCAAGCCAAAAATAATATGTTAATATCTTAGTGAAAATTTGTGCAGTGCTTACTCTGCGCTCAACACAAGGGGGCGCCCTTTCCCCATTGACTTGACATTGAGCTGCAACGTCCCTGTATAAAGTCATCAACCGCATAAGACGCTGATATTTAGCAAAAACAACAATTAAATTCCAAATTTGATTTCTGTTTTCTGTTAGTTTTTGATATTGTTCATAGATTCAGCTCAACAAATTGAAATAAACAAGGAGAATTTGAAATAAAGTTCCTAAACTTTCAGCTTTAAAATCTTCATGTTGCCCGTTTTTATGTTGAGACGACATGAAACGCGAATTAACAAACATAAAAAAATAATTTTTGCCTTTCACCCAGCGAAATAAAACTCGTTTAGAGCTGCAAGTGTTACAGTGTTTCAAAAAATCCAAATTTTTAATTCCTGATAAACACTGTCTAAAATAGGGGTGTCCAAAATGAGGCCCGGGGGCCATTTGTGGCCGTCTGAAGGATTTTGGGCGGACCTGGCATACTTAGTTGATGCAGATGGACATTTTTGTGAACATTTTTTTTTTTTACAGAAAAATAATGTCTTTGCCCAGAAATATTAGATGCAAAAGTAGATTTTGCATTTTTATCTTAATTTTGGCGTAACTAGAACCACAAACACTGACCTCCTCTTACTCAAAATAAAATTTTGCAACCAAATAAAAAAAAAAAGCAATCAACACAAATATTTAGAAACTTGTCTTATACTAGATACATATGAAAATAATTTACTGATTTGCTTTTTCAAAAATTAGATTTTTTTTTTTTTGGTTTATTGTTGAGCAGGTAAAATAAAGAAAAGGCACAAAAGTTCTTTTCAAAAATAAAGAACTTTTGTGGTCCCAAATGCTTTTAACTTATTAATTTTTGCCCTGGAAACCACTAAACTGATGGAACTTTCTTTCTATATTTAGTTTTTAAAATAAAGAAACAAATTTTCCTCTAAAATGTCTTTTGTTAAAAGTGATTTTAAAAAAGCCAAATGATAATAAAAGTAGGAAGAAGAAATACTGATGTTTCTGTTTGTGTTTAGCAAAGTAGTTATTCTATGAAAAACTGTTAAAACCCTAATTTCTAATTGTATTTGTATTTAAAAACATAATTTAATTTGTTATTTTCTTAATCAAATCTAATAGGCGCCATTTTGGAAGATCCAAAGAGGCATTGTTGGCTTTTCTGGTCAGAAACTGGTTGAAAAGTGACGTTTGGATGGGAAACTGTCATGGCCTCCACCTTTATTTATGCTAGCATGCTAGCCTGGTTCCCTGGTTGCTATGACAGCTCTGAGGCTCCAGCAGCAGAGAGAGAGAGAAAACACACACAGCAGTCTGTGTTTAGACAGTTTGGGATAGTTTGCTGTTCTGCAGTTGGTTAGGAGGGAAACTGGGATTCGCTCAGCTGTAGATTAAAGTCTTGTTTGTGTCCACATCAGCCGAACTGGGAGGGAACTGGAGCCGTTTCTACACAGATATGTCCTATTTATCAATGGAACGACACAACTCAAAGGTATTTTAAAGTATTTTAGTCAATATTTGCCTTTGATTCAAATTTAAAGTGATTTTCTGTCATTAAAGTTGCAGTATGTAACTTTTACAATCGTCTGTTTTTTCCATATTCATTAAAACAGTTGTGATAGTATGTTACGTGAAATAAAGAGTAAATTTCCACCAACAACCTCAGAAATGTTGAGGTTAATCTCTTAGAAAAGGCACAGAAATGTCAAAATGCAAAAGTCAAAAATGTGAAAGAGAAAAAAATTACAACATTTTTAGATTAAGATATCAGAGATTAAATAATTTTAATAAAAAAATAAATAAATAAACGTGAAAATTTCTCAATTTCAAAAGTTGAAAATTTTCTGAGATTTTGCTGAGATTAATCTGTGAATTTCTTAGTTTTTTGTAATTTTTAAATGTTTCAAAAAGGATTTTTAAAATTCCAAGTTTTTCAATAATATCAACTTAGAATGATTCTAAATACAACATTCAAGATGTGAAACAGATAATCTGTGAAAAGCGTCAAGCTCCTCCACCACTTTATCCACGATTTTTGATTAAAAATAATAAATTGTGCACTAAGATGAGGTATTTTTCTTTTTTGCTGTATCAGAATCGGTGTATTTTGTAGAACTGCAGTGGAAACACATTTTACGCATCACACAAGTCACATGATCAACAACAGGATGTTACTACTAGCAGAAACGCCAAAGAAGACAACGACAGGAAGTGGATAGAAGATGATGGCGCGGCATGTTTTTTAATGATTTGTTGCATGAACAAACTTATTCACGTGTGATTTTATTACGTTTCTTATTAAATGAAAACACAGCAATTGCAAAAATGTGTTTTTTTACATTAGCGCACATTTGTAATGGAAAAGTAGCTACTGTAAGAATAGCAGCAGCATTGCTGTAGGTAGATGTGGATCCTAAATAAACTAAATATGAAAATAAGACAATCTAGTATGAAAATATATTTTTCTCCAGGCCGTATTTGACATCCCATCATCCGTTATTCCATATTTAAAGCCTGACCAAAGTGGCAATATTTGGGTTAAATTTATAGTGAAATTTGATACTTTTAATCTAAAAGCCTGGATTGGAGGCCCTGAACACTCTGGGAGTTTTCAGGTTGCCGCTTTACCAAGAACTTACCACAAGATGGCGCAGAACGGAGGAACCTGAGGGAAAACCCGTCCACCTACCATTTCCTCCTGCTGAGAGACTCAGACAAAGCAGAGGCATAAATAACACGACTGGCCCACAATAAATACCAGAAGCTCTTTTACGTTTCTCTGAAAAATCCAGTCGTCCTGGTGATTTGTGTAAATATGTGGTGCAATTCCATCAATACCGGCAACATTTTCCAAAAAAAGCTTCTGTGAACATCAGTTTTCAAGCATTTCTATTGATTATTAACTGGATTTAGGTCTGGACTTTGACTAGGCCAGAGGTTTTTATTGCTTTCCCCCCCCAATGCCCATGTCTTAGATGTATATCTGTACCAACACACACAATGTGGAGGATTGCTTTAGTGCAACACATTCAACAATAACAAACTATTTATAATTGTACACTACAAAAACACAAAATGTCACCAAGTATTTTTGGTCTGGTTTCTAATGCAAATATCTTGATACACTTTAAATAAGACAAACTAGCCTACAAGTAACTTTTCAGCAAAAAATATACGGACTTGAAAAAGTTCTAGTTCCATTGGTGGAATGTTCCACTGCGCCGTTACCTAGCAACCCTAGCCAAGCCCAGCCTGTTACCTAGCAACAAAGTACTAGTTCCATGGGCAGATTATTTCACTTATAACAAGACATTTTTCTCATGTTATAAGTGAAATAATCTGCCCATGGAACTAGTACATTTCTTTAATCAATAATAAGAAATTATTGACTCAAAACAAACTTTTATTTCTTGCTGAAAAGTTACTTGTAAGTCAATTTTGTCGTATTTCATGTGTTCTAATATATTTGCACTATAATGTAGACAAAAATACTTGGTAAGAGTTTGTTTTTGCAGCGTAGAATGGTTTAGATAGTTGGTTATTCAGAGCCGAGTTTACACTCCTTGTTTGTAAACCTGCTGCTGCTACGTTCATTAGCCTGGGTTTTATTGGTGCAGGCTCCCCAGATTAAAAAACTTTTAAATAAACTATACAATCCATTAAAAACACACCAATATAGTGTTGTTTTTTTAACTCACTACGTCTTCAGACATTATTCTTCTACATTGTTTCATTACTGTTACATTCACATGTGTAGATGAGTCCTGATCAATTTCAGTAGAAAATCTGCTTTTTTTTAAACAATTAAATTAAGAAAACAGCCAATCTGAAACGTGAGACATGTCAAAATGAAGTGTCTGAACCTCTTCCTCCTGCTGTGGAGTTTTATGTTTTAGCACTGGTGGGTCTTATTCACTAGTAATAAGTAATAAGTATCCCAAGATCTGCTGCTTTGGATCTTGGGATACTTTTTGTTGTTCCTTTAACCTACAGCAATACAATTGAAAAAAGAAAACTAAATATTATTGTAAGATAAAAAATAAACGTAAAAATTTTTGTTAATTGATGTAAAAGCAAAAGATAATTAGTTTCAAACAGATTCCTGAATATTCTTTTGTTAAAGAATGAGTACGTTTCTGTTTTAGTGAAACAGAAACGTACTCTGTTTCACTAAACAGAGTACATTTAGAACCTCCAGAACCTCCTGTTCATCCCTTAATGCGCTACAGAATCTGCTCTGGAGCAGATCCGACTCTCTTCCGACTGACTTACATGAAATGAAATTATTGAGATCTGTGAAAACGGCAGCGAGGAAACGGCGTTATCTCCGCTCGCTGCTCCGAACACATGGTTGGGATCTGACCTGACGCAGACTGCAGCCAGCCACTGTTTAGCTGGTACTGTATTAATGTTTGCCAAATGATTTTACACCTAGTACACGTCTGTTTCGATCAGCCTCGCCGTGTCGAATGCACTGATTCAACCAGAGTGGCTTGAAGAGAGCTAATGAAAGCTGCAAAGATGCACAGCTTTGCCTGGCTGTCGGCGCAGCTGCAGTTCCACGCAGAGAGTTTGACTTGGATTCCTGCCAGGCGTTCATTCATCCCGGTGTTTCCAAACATTTGCCAATAGACTTCCTCATTATTGTGTTTACAGTGGCTTTAGTCTTCGTTGAAACTATTTGCAGGCTTGTATTTCCACAGGGTTGCACTGACAGCTTCATTAATGTGGGTTGCCATGGAGATTTTTCAGTCAAACCCAGTTTTTACAATAGGATATATGTCTTTAATTTTTTTGATGTTTTTACAATTCTTTTTTTACATTCTGTATCCATGGATGGAGAGCATATTGGGTTCATTAGGGAAATGCAGGCAAATCTTTGGCCAGCAACTTTCCAGCTATTTCTGGAGGGACCAAATGTTCCCAGGCTTTCAGAGACATATAGTTCCTTCTACAAGAGTTGGGTCTCCTCCCAGTGGGATGGCCTCAGACTTAAAGGGGACCTGTAGTCAAAAAATTAGTATTTTTTCACTTTTTTATACTTCCTTTTGGATCTTAACTGCTTCTAAAACAGTTCAAGAGCTTAAAAAAAACACCAGGGCATTTTTTTGCAATAAGGTAATGTTTTTTGGTGTCTGGAAAACGAGCCATTTCAAACACCTCCCGATTGTTAACGGGGCAGTATTGTGTGTTTTCCAGCCACATAGTGCCATTTTATTGCACAGTCAAGTAACTATGTTACCTTCAGTTATACAAATGCTAATTTGACTTGGTAATTTGAAATTGGGCCTCTGTCTCTTTAAGAAGCTCCTGCTCTTTCTGAAACTCCTATGTTGTGATGAGCTATGTCATCACAACATAGCTCATCCATTAACTCTCTGATGGAGGAGCTGGTAAAAACACTGGTTTCTACCTGCTTTTCACTGAGAAGTAGCTTCTATAATGAGCTCAGCAGTTCCACCAGGTGTTTGCTAATTGCTGCTGGCTAGTCTGAAGGAGCTGAGTGGGGGAAGCTGAGAAGCTTTGAAACTGCAGCTCTGAGGAGGAGCTTCGTCCTAGAAGGCGGGGCTAGGTCCACCCACGCGTTTTGCACAGCTGAACGGTTGCCATGGAGATTAAAGGATTTCTCAAAAATGCATGGAAGAATCAGAGTAACATTCCAGCAACACAACACTTGGGTTGCAAGCTTGTTACCTTGCAACCCACATGTTGGTTGTGCAGGAGGTTCTACTTCTGCTTTTCAGAGATGTATAGTTGTGGGACCCGCAGCAGCTTCTTTGGATTTAAAGTGAACATTTTTAACTTTTTTCCTTCACTATAATCAAACACATTTCTTCATGCCCACCACAAAATGAGCGTATTCACATTTTAGATGTTATAGTTTCCAGCTCAAAGCCAATTTAGAGACGTAAGGAAGTCTTTACAAACAGAACGAAGAGATAACATGAAAGACTTGAAGCCTTAATGAAGCTTTTAGCCATTATGTGCTATAAATGCAGCTGGTGATTTAGTGTAATTCCCCACTGCGGCTAAAAGGAATCATTACTGCACTGGAGTAGCTCCTAGAGAGGCAAACACAAAACCTTCCCAAGTATTTACACTATTTCTAATGCAAATATGTTAGTACCCTTGAAATAAAACAAAACTAAACTACAAGGAATGTTTTAGCAAGATTTAGGAGTTTGTTTTAAGTCAGTAATTCTTTAATATTGATTTACAAAATGACTGGTTCCACTGGCAGATTATTTCATTTATAACATGGGAGAAATTTATTTTTATAAGTTAAATAATCTGCAAATGGAGCTAGTACCTTTCCACCAAAATTAAAGAATTAACCCTAAAAATGTTCATTTATTTTGCTAGAAAGTGGCTTTTAA
This sequence comes from Girardinus metallicus, assembly GCA_903067095.1. NCBI lineage: Eukaryota > Metazoa > Chordata > Actinopteri > Cyprinodontiformes > Poeciliidae > Girardinus > Girardinus metallicus. The sequence continues at coordinate 23,054 of CAEGAE010000152.1, forward strand.
GTTAGTTTTTGTCTTATTTTAAGTAAACAGAAAGATAAAAAAAAAAAATCTTAGTTTCCAATATTTTTACAAATAAACATCTGAACGTTGGTCTATTTTTGTATAATTTTCTTGCAGGCCGAGTCATCAGGAAACATTTGTAGATTTCAGCGTGGGGAGAAGTCTGAAATATTCTGCAATTTGTCTGATGGTCATTTAACCACTCTGTGAAACCCATAAAACATCAAATTTTAATGCTCAGTTGATCAGCTGATTCTTATTTATGGGAAAAACTAAATGCGAGAAAGTAACTCACCTAGTTCTGACCCAGTTGAACACTGTGAGTCCCGCAACTTTAATTCCAGCTTACATGCGCTATTCAAATTTACTACATTTCCTTATATTTACTACATGTGTAATATATTTTTCTTTATATTCCAGCATACATGGGAATACAGAAACAGTGTGACTGCATCTTATTAATGTTCAAGTTTCATTGAGTCTCAAAATAAGCTCTTTAGTCTCAGTTTCAAGTTCTCTATTGGATCCTTAAAAATGAGATTTTATTGTCTCGCTCTCCACTTTATGTTTATTGTGTTTTTTATATTGTTTACTTGTTTCTCGGCCTCCATCGGCTCTCATTCAGACTCACTAACACAACCTGGCTCCTAACGTTCTCAGCTTGAATCTGCCAGATGTCGAAGTCGGCTGTAAAAGAGGAAAACTTCTGTTAATCATGCGGCTCAGTGCAGAGCACAGCTTTCAGCTTAATTATTTATTTATTCATCAAACTTTTACCTCCAGCTTATGCTGAACTGTAAGAGATTAAACATTTATGATGCAGTTTCAACCAGTGGGTGTGTAAGCAACTGCAAGATGGCTGCCTTCCAGGAGATATTAACCTTCACACTGTGATCGCTTGTTTTCTTCTGTCTAAATTTAACCACAACTATCATAGACTCTGAGTCTGGAAGTCAACCAGATTTTTTTTTTTTTTTTTTTTTTTTTTTTTTGTACAGTATTTTGCTTCGTAATAAATAATAAACCATAATGTTCAGGATGAGGGCTGCACAGTGGCGCAGTTGGTAGAGCTGTTGCCTTGCAGCAAGAAGGTTCTGGGTTCGATTCCCGGCCCGGGTCTTTTGCATGTTCTCCCTGTGCATGCGTGGGTTCTCTCCGGGTTCTCCGGCTTCCTCCCACAGTCCAAAAACATGACTG
>CAEGAE010000159.1:0-11636 GCA_903067095.1 Girardinus metallicus
AACTTTTCTTCAGGCTAACTTAGAAAGTGAGCTATTATTGTTACAGGTTAATTTTCTAAACTACAAAAAAGTAGCTAATAGAGAAGCTCAAATATGAAAAATTGGACTGATATTGATATCCGATAGTAACACCGGTGTTATGCCACATTTACCAATATTTTATTTTATCTAATTTTTCGTGCGATTACTCGATTAATCGTAAGAATAATCGATAGATTACTCGATTACTAAAATATTTGTTTACAACAGCCCCACTGTTTTTACTGTTGAGTATAACCCAGTTAATGATTAATCAATTACTAAATTAGTTGACCAATTATTGATTCATCTAATTTTCTCCTTGTCACAGCAAACCTTCTGTAATTTTAAAACACAATCTTAAGATTATTTTGTCAGTAAAAAAATGAACACGTTAAGAGCACTAAAGGTCTGTCCCTGTGTACCGTTTTATGATCACCATTTGTTCACTTTTATGTAATAACAAGCCGTTTAAACCAGATTATTACTGTCTCACCTTTATTGACTGCAGTGCCACAACAGAATGAAATATAGCTTGAATACGTCTGTACCTTTTTTTTTTCCCAATAGGAGTTAAGTTACTAAGAATTGCTTTTGCAGAAAACAAGTTGGTGGGATAATGAAAAGAACCGACTCCTATACATGTAGGTATTATTCCAAAGAAAACAACCGAGCACACATTTAAATGACATGGGTTATAACCGCAAGCTGATTAGGATTGGTGTACAAGTTTGTTTTCTCTGCATAAATGTCAGAAGTCGCAATGTTTTCTTTGTTAAAACTGTTTATCATTAGGCTGTTTTCCAATTATAATTATTTCTACAAAATTCCATCTGAAAGACTTGCCGACGTGTGCGTAATGCTCGCAAAACAGGAGCAACTGGTGAAAAATGAGAGGAACTGAAAGCCCCACTGAAAGTCCTATTATACTGTGTATTTTTAGGCTCTGACAGGATCAGAGGTATCATGTCATTTCACCCTCTGATGGAGAGGAGAGGAGGGAAACCTGCATTTGTGTGTCATGTTAGTACATGAGCTAATCCCCATTTCTTCTGGCTGCAAGGGTGTACAGCCGTGTAGCGATAGCAGGCCTAAAATGGATCGAGTTTATTAACAGAAGCTGCGATGTCCATCTCTGCTGGTTCGCATGTCCCAGTGAGTGAATGGCTGTGAATAGTGCGTACATCATGATATATAGGATGGATTTGTCAGATGAGCTCTGAGTCAGAAGTTTTCTCCTCCTTTCTGATCTCTTGGCTCTCATCTCTCATTTGTCTTTTCTCGCTGCATTGATGTCTTCTCTATTACTGCTGATTTGACTTGTCTGCTTGTGAACACCTAATCACTCTGAAGATGCCGCACTTTTATTCCTTGAAAGGTTTATTCCTTTTCTTCTTTTGCCTCCTTTCATAGTTGGGTGATAATTATTTATCACTGGAAGGGGAACATGTCGGATTAAATTTTTTACAAATCCTGTGTTTGGGATGATCTTTGTTCCTCTACCTCGGCAGAGATAAATGTTCTTAGAAATTAAAGAAGTGTAATTGTAGCTTTTGTTTGTCACATGTGGATCTCCATCTTGTTGTCAAAATGTTTCCTTCAAGATATTATTAGTGCTAAACTACTTTTTTCTTTCTTTTCCAAGGCTACCCAGAGCGTCTAGCTGCCAGTGGTCTTCAAAACATAAGACGACTTTGTTGCTATAGAATAAGGTAGGACAAACAATAGTCTTCTTCTTGCCAACAATGCACAGCAAAATATGAAAAGTCAGCTTTGTCCTTGCTCTGTCTATTGTCTGTAGCATTTACATTTTGCGTGTTGTTGTGTGTTGTAACATTGTTTTATTCTCAACAGTATTGATTTTTTTTTTCTCAATTCCATAGTCGTTTTTATTTATTTATTTATCTTTTAACTACTATTGAGAGTCACTAAGCTGCTACTTTTTAAGGGGCAGTAGCAACTGTTTATTTTCATCACTGTCATAGTAAAACAAAGTCCTCTAAATGATGACTATTGCTTGGATATAAAGTTGAAAAAAGTTTTACGGTTTTGAAATCATAATTTTTTAAAGCCTTGCTATACATTAACACCATGAAGGAAATTGTTCATTACTTTTATCTGAACCTGACAAGCACTATAATGAAAATACTCTTCCTGTTTTTTACTTTTAACATTGGTGTACTCTCTACTCTTTGAAATACAGCCGTGTTACAAACCTTGAACAGAGAATACAATTACCGTCCAGTTTTTATTTTTAACAAGCTGGAGGACAACCTTGATTTGTAGGTAAAGCATCTAGTGAGCAGGTTGTATCAGGGGCAACTGTGTCAGTGGTTTGTGACATTTGATGGAAAGTGATTGCATTTGTGTCCATAAGTGGTTGCTGAGAGAGTCACATGATTGCTTACTCCTTGAGGGTGGGAGGCTGTAAATACAGAGAAAGTGTTGATAGTTTTGAGGTGGTCACAAGACTTTTAAAATATAGATCTCAACTGTGGGTTTTAAGGGTTAACAGATTATCATCTGTGTGAACTTAACCATTTCCTACAATAAAAGATAAAGACTGAAATGCTGAACCACTGTTCATGCAGGAAATTGGTAAACCATGGGATTCCTCCGTAGTTTTAACCATAATTTTATCACCCTTGTCTTCGGTGGCAGGAAAGTGTCTGCCTAACATTTTCGGGTGCCAGTGTAGTCCGTAACTCTCAGGTGCGAAATAACCGACAACGTAAACCCAAAACCAGAACAGAAGAAGTACAAAAAGCTAAACAGATGCACTCGATCAAGAATGTATTACTGAAAGCATACATCTTCCCAGATGTATACTTTCAGAATAAAATTGTGAAGTTTTTGCACAATTGTTATTGCAGTTAGTTATTAACAAAGTGATAAGACGTCATATTTTGAAACATCCATCCATCCATTACCTATACCAGTTTGTTAGGTAAGAAGGATGGACACAGATTACTAAAATATTCGTTTACAACAGCCTTAATGTCAGTCGTGTTTTTGGTCTGTGGGAAGAAGCTGGAGTAACCAGAGAGAACCCACACATGCAAACTCGACGCGGCTGCTGGGATTTGATCTCAGGTGTCATAAGACGTGATGACCCAAATGTGAACAGTTTTCATTCCGTCTGTATTCATCTGCAAAGCCAGAGAACTGCATTTATTAAGCAAGCCTGTAATGACGTGGTTTCAAACCATCAATTTTAAATAAATCTTTAATAAAGCTTGGTTGTGTGCATGGTATTCCAATATCTTAATGATATTTCAGTAGTGCCTAACCATTTAAATCACAGCTGTGACCTAATTTACCAGTAGTCGCATTTTAGAATGGATGTTGGTGATTTTAAAGAAGTATTGCTTATGAGTTGCCCCCTTGTGTGACAGCAAGTCAATGTGCATGTAGCTTTGTGTTTCTCCCTTTCTGCAGACATGGTGGGCGGGCTAATAATCTCATTTTCCAAGCTGCAGCTTTTATGGGTGACTAACGAGATGGCATTCCTCCAAATACCAGTTCTCTTACTGGTATTCCACTGGTTGCTGACATGTCTGCTTGACGCAGAAATGACTATATTTCTGCAGATTTAGCAAAGGAGGAGTCTGAGTTTGGCTGGAGAAAAATACCTGGCTGACCTCATTTAAAGGCCTTTGTTACATCCACTTTTAAGAAATGTTTTCTTGTTGTGAGTTCAACAAACAAAATAAATGATTTGCATGTTTATTTGGTAATCTTAGTTTAGCTGTACATAGCAAAGAAACTCTGAGCTATTTAACTGAAGTCGGGCTCAATGGAAATGCCCAAGGACTTTGGTTGAGTCTTTTGCTGAATATTTTAGTTTCCTCTAAAATAGTAAAGGTAAGTGCTGAAAGTAGGTATAAATCTCAAAAGAATAGTAATATTCACAAGGCTCTGTGTTGTATACAAATGAGCCCTATTAAAATATCTGTGTAATGTGAATCCAAACATTAAAAAAGAGATTAATGTGGAAACAGTTTGGATGTTTAGTGTAATTCCGGTATGGTTTATAGATATTTCGGTGGGTATCATTGCAATAACAGAACTGACCCCATGTCAAATCTCAAACCCTGACTGTGATCTAAATAACTGATCAGCTTTGAGCTACTGGCTTACTGCTCTCTCAATGAAATGATTGTACTCTTTTTTTTTTTAAGCCACCCCAGTCAACTGACACACATCCCCCACCCTCTCCCTCCATTCCTCTTCCTGAGGTGCCATGGACTGGTGAACCACAGGAACAGGCTTTAGGGAGATTGTCTGAATTTCATTCCTCCCTCTTCACTGTTATCCTTGTTTTTATTCTCCCTGAGCATATGCTTTCACACAAAGCTGGCATTCTCTTTCTTAACTGCTCATCAGATCACACTTCTGCTTGCCAGGAGACAGTGGGTGGGCATGCATGGTCTTGTGGCTGCTAAAGTATCTAGAAGTATCTTTTTTAGCTCAGCATCCCAAACCACCTCTTCCACTATGTGCTAATATGCAACTTCTTCTGTGGCAGTACTGGCAAACAAATATTCAAGATGTACAGATCGCAAGAAATTATGATCTGTATATCAGCAACAAGATTGAATTTCAGCAAAAAAATCATCATTGACCTGCTGTGTGAATGTAGCCTCTGATTCATGAGGTCACAACATAATAATTTAGCGTAATTTATAAGTTATGCTTTAAATATTGAAAATATACTGCAAAAGTAAAATGTATAGCACTACAAGTTATTGTTTGTTTTGTAAGAATTTGACAGAAGGAAATAGGATGTGTGAAGAAAACATCCCAAGTTTTCTGGATGAAAGTTGTATTCAGTTGTGTGTCCTGAGCTGCATTGGAAAAAGTGAAAATGCTTTGAATCAAATGCATGAGGACTGGTTCAGGGTAAAAAAAAAAAACAAGAGGCATGTTTCCACTTTAACTGATGATATGGGGCTTCATCAGACCATCTGAGCAGTGCAGGCGGCAGCCATTACCGCTACGTTAAATGCACACGAGACGAGAACATCGACATTTTAGACATACTTTTCTTTCCATCATTTGAAAGTAAGTTTGGTTATGATGATTTCATTATACTTAATGATATATTTATTGGGAGTATATTCTTTTATGTGAACAGATAAAAAATAAATGTTGCGTAACAGTATTTTTCTCTTAACATTGCAGTTCATATTCCGTCATTTTTAGTAGGTTTGTTGTTTTGCTGATCATGGACCAGTTAAAATCAGACCATCTTCTTTGCACTTATGACACCTAATTCTTCTGGTCATATGTCCTCAAACCTGTTATCATATAATCCTATATATATATTGTCGTATATTTTTACTGTAAAATTTGTATTCACCTCTCGATTTTCTCTACTTGGCAGCTCTGAAAGACACCATCCAAAATTAGTTATGATTCTCTTTTAGTTTGTAAACAAAATCAACAGACTTCCCTGCAAGTCTCCTGTGGCACTCTCAGATTTACTGTGTGGGCCAAACAGAGAAAAATTGAAAGACTCATTGTGTAGGACTTTCCCATAATTACAAATATTGTCTATGGCAACAGTTGCAGCCACTTTATAGGAGACGGGACATGGACAGCTGTGTATTTTTTCCCTCTCTGCTCCTGGGTACACAGGATGTAACTGTCAAGTTCCCATTAGTCTGAAATTCATTGAGCTGTGACTTTCACATAACCATTTGTGTCCAGCGATGTCGTTTCATGTACAGTTACAGCTAATTTCCCATCCGTTTACATCATCATCATATTTTCCTGTGCACAGCTGTGCTTTGTATAGTAGGAATAGCATGTTTTAGAAGCGCTTTCATAACTTTTTGAGGAACATTATGGGAGGTCCATTTGTTTACAGATAAACCTCTTTATCTTGGTGGGGATTTTTCTGCATTTCTTTTTTTTTTTTTTTGCCAGTTTCTTCTATGAGGATGTGTTCTGGCTTTAGTGTTGTTCCTCCATTGCTACATTAAAGTGGTGGGTTTGTTGTAAAGTGAGGTGACATACATGCTTTCTACACCCAAGGTAAAAAGGTATTATTAGTTACAGTCCAAAACTTAAACTAACAAAACTGATGATATTACTAACAAGTTTCATTCTGATCACCAGAGACTCCAGCAGTTTAAACTCCATGGATGATTAAATAGATTTTACATAGCCTATCCTTTAGAACAGCTTACTGAGTTTACTGAATTCAAAGGAGCTACTGATGTTCACAGCTTCCCTGCATTTAAAGAAATATTTATATTAGGAAGAAAAAAGGACAGCTCTAATTTAAAACTAGCCACAGGCAACTTAACAAGCTTAGTCATGAGATGACGTCGGAGTCCAGCTGAGGCTGGCTGGTTCACACTTATCCTACAGCCTAAAATGTTTTGTTTTTATTAGATTAAACCTTTAGATGCTTTAATAGTCTTATTTTTAAACCGAGTATCAGAAGCTTCAACAAACTGTTCTGCTTCTTAAAAAGTTTCTATATGGTAAGCAGAACATCTCGGTGTTGCTGATTTCCTCTTATACTCTGAGTGTCACTTTTGTGACTTTGAATTGGAAATCTGATTGGTCTGGAGAAACTGATGATGCACATCAGGGAAAATAAGTATTGGACACCCCACAGAGCCACAGTCGCCCCACTCTCAGGTTTACTAACAATGAAAACTACAGAATCCTTAATTAAATTGGAAAACTTAAGAATAATCTTAAGTGTTGTGAAATACTTATTTTCCCCACTGTAGGTGGTGTAAAAAAAACGCACCAATCAATTGGTCAAAGATTGTAATTGGCTGATTCTGATTTAATGTTTTTCCCCTTTGTGTACAGGAAATGCATAAAGTTAAGAACATCCTCCATTTTTGATCTGCGAGAGTATAAACCAAGAGCATCTGCTTGTTTCAGTTCAGTAAAATCAAATGTTACGAATAAATACTTTACTGGTCAGATGAGGTTAATCTTGTAAATGCTTAATTTCCTGTTGGACTCAAAACGTAATTGTTACCTCCATCAAGAAAACCCCAACATGTTAATATTTCTCTTAAGTCTTTGGAATTGGTCAAAATCAGCAGATTAGATGTCAAAGGAAAATGGAAACCAGAATCATGGTTGATTCTCCTCTACCTTTGCTGATAAAAAACAAACCACTGCAAGAAGACAAAGAAATTTCCAAGCTAAACCTTTAAAACATGCTAAAATGATTAATAAAATGAGGAGATTACAGTCACAAGGGTTAATAATCTTTTTACTCTGCAAAGAGCTGTAGGAACACATTTTATATTTCTTGAAATAGAAACCAAGCTTTGCTATTCCTCCACACTGGAACTGAGTTCATACCTCTTAAATAATTGGTTGAAATAGAGTTGCATTCTCTTCATAAGAAAGTAGATTTATTTGTGTACCTGGTGCTTTACTGTCATGTCTCAGTGCATTAGAGAGGCGTAACATTGGCTGTGCGTCAGAAGCTCGTTGACGTAAATTCATTTCCACAGTGGTGGCCTCTGTGCAGCAAAGTCCTTTGTGGTGCTTTGTTTGTGCATTGTTGTCACCACTTCATATTGTAGAGTCTGCAGCACCATCTCATCTGCATTATGTGAAGAGGCTTGTTGAGTGTTTGTTTCAGTATCCCTGCAGGAATCTGCTTTTTAAAAAAATAGTCCATCAGCCGCTTCATACCACCACCAAATTAATACTTTAGTGACGTCTTTATAGTCTATCCCTTCCTTCCACATGCTTGTCCGTCTTCAGTTCCACAGTCCCTCTTTAATCCCACTCTTAAGCCACTTATCAGTTTGTCGCCTTTTTCTTTTGACAGACTTTCTATTTTACAGAAAGTCTGTTTCTCTCTGTCTTTCACTGTGCTGCTTGTTCGGGATCTGAACTGTGTTTGCAAAGATTTTTATGTGAATAAATTCTTTGACTTGATCTGAGAGTGTAGGCCTGTTGATAGTATGGCTTATTTAATAAGGTGTTCCAGGAAGCAAATATTTCTTTTATTTTTATGTCATTGAAATTGACAGAACTCAATTTTGGATTTAAGATTTGCTGTATTTTCAAAAGAAATTTTCTTTACTAGTTAATCCCTTTATTATTTCTTAATTTTGCTTAAGTTATTAGCCAATAAGGTAGTATTGGCTAATAAATGGCTCGGTTGTTCTCATACCCATCGTTGACTAATGTTCTCTGTTTTGGTAAAATCTCTTGATCAAGCCTTTTGTAACATTCCACACTACAAAAAAAAAAGTAGTAAAAGTATGCATGATTTGTGCCATTATTGTATCTGTGTCAATATCAGTATTGTCCAATACTCAAAGCTGCAATATTGGTATTGTATTGAAAGAAAAACAGTTGTATACCCCTAATTTCAATAGGTGTATAGCTTTAGAGTATTATAAATTATTTTTTTTTATGTTTATTACTTATTTTATGTCGCTTACTCTGAGGCCAGTAAGAAATGTTAAACTTGGGCTCAAAACAAGAGTGGTTTTCAAATATTAGACACATAATGAACAAACATCCCAACGCTTTTCTGTTCCCTCTTTTGCGACTTGTATTTTAGCCATTTGTTGATCTGCCTAATGGTAGATTATTTTAAGAACATTGTTAATCAGTTTTGCTTTCCATGACCCAGTTTCACTTTTGTTTGGATTCTTTAACAAACAGTCATCCACCAAAGCATTACTTGCTGCCCTTCAGACTGACATGTTATCATTTGGTGGATGTTTTTGCTATATTCCCATGACATTAATCAGATGCTCTACAGGGCTCTCAACTTTTAGTTTGTGCACATGGATTACTGGCTACTTGTCTGCTCACACTAATGGCATTGAGCTGAGTGTCATGTCCAATTTCATTTTTTCCCTTTATCTCTGTCAGTTTGGCTTTTTTTCTCCAGCTCTGCCTCTGCTTTTGACTAATCAGGCTACTGTTGGATAAAAAGGTCTAATTTCCATCACTAAAGCATTAGAACTGAACATTTTAATATAGGGAAAGGATATTTTTTCTTCTAGTTTTCTCTATGGACACAGAGTTAAATTACAAAAAGGAAACTTTGTATTTCAAATCAATGTCGGTATTTAGTGAACTGAAAATTATATGAAATGAGGTTTGTTCATCCGAAAGTCATATTCCCAGCATTGTAGACACATTTAGGCTTTGCTTTCACTTTATCCTACACCGAGTTTTATTTGATCACTTCTGGTCATGTGTCTTACTTGAAACAAACTTAATAAAACTGTTTTGAAACAAGCCTAAAATGTCAGTGTGGGTTACATGATAGTTGATACCTAATTTTCTCTTACAGAAAAGGTTTGAATGAAATCCTCAGTGTGATATTTTTCTTTTCAAGAGGCTTAAGAAATATTCTCTTCTTACAGTTTGCGTGAAAATTAGCAACATTTCTGATCTACTATATGTCTGATGCAGATCACCCTTCTTACACTACTTTCCCACTCAGCTCCTTCAGACTAGCGGCAGCAGCAATTAGCAAACACCTGGTGAAACTACGAATTTGCTAAGCTTATCATACGACCTACTTCTCAGTCCAATGTTTCTACGAATGGTTGTAAAATGCCTAAATTGTTGTGATAAGTTACTGAAGCTGGCGTGTTGAAAAGAGCAGGAGGTCCAATTTTAAGGCATCAGATTATTTTTAAAGTCATGTTTAGTATATACAGAATATTCATAGCAACTGAAGGTAAAGGTTACGTGATTGTGCTATAAAATGGTACTGTATGCCTGGAAATTGCGTGACACCGCCTCGTTAAAACATGCATGATGTTTGATGTTTTCACAGTCAGATTGAACCCTATTTGTATGAAACAATGTCCTCTCACTGGATCCAGGTGGGTTGCAGAAACGACTCATCCAAAAGATGCAGGACAGCAGATCTCAAGGACTGGACTAAAGTTGTGGAAGTGAGAAGCTGGTTTTACTGCTGCCTTTGAAAATTCCCACATTAGGCTTTTATTCTCCATTTGCCCTCCTGTACATTTCTTAAACCTCACAGGTAATCTTATAAAGCATTTGCAGCTGACTTAACTTCACTAGGATGTGACTCAAATTAAAGTCAGACATGTTGATGTCTGTAGAATAATGTAGTTCCAGTAATTTAATCTGTCTTGTTATGGAAGCTCCTGTTAATGTTCCTCAGTTGATGGCCCCGCACTGTTGCATGAAAATAAAATCTAGCAACATCACAGGGAGCCCAGGAGACATCTTAATGCAAAGTGTTACTGTTGTTGTTGGGTTTATCTACTTTCAGTACATCCTGACAAGCCATGATGGATGTCAATAATAGATCTGAACAGAACCAACGAGTCTCTGATGCCAGAAAGACATGTTTAAAAACAATTTTGGATGACAATAAAACTAGGAGCTACCTGTAAATATTTATTTTCAATTTCCTGTTTGAAGTGTATACTAGGTGTTGTTCTACTTACCCATAATGCAGAATAGCCTTCAAATATTAGCTCTTATATTTGAATTTTGATTTGGGAATCAGTCACGAAATGACTCCCTGAACTCATTTTTTTTTTTTTGGTCCAATATTTTTTTTTATTGCTGACTTGAGATCATGTTGTTTCAAAAGGCACTAAAATAAAAAATTTAAATGACACAGTTCCTAATCATAGAACAAATGAGTGTCTAATTAAATTATTGAAATTGCCGTGACTTCCCTAATAGCCAGTGTTCATAACCGATTTAATTGTCTTCTCAATTTCATAAGTGGCAGCACTGTCACTGCTGTAAAGCCTGTTATCACTGAATTGACGCAAGTCACTTTTAAACTGGTGTCTTGAGCACCAAATGCTTCGGAAATATTACTTCCCAAAAAACAAGTCATGCAAAAAATGAAAAAGGGGATCAATGATGTAAAAACAGAAAGGCTTTTAGATTTCTTAAAATAAAGTATGCTAATTAGGAGAAATATATGAATGAGAGATTCTGGAAGCTGAGCTTCTAAATTGTTCAGCTTCTGTTTCATAAATTTTTTTTTTGAATATATGGCTTCATAAATTTTCCATTAAAACCTACAAGAAAAAAGGCGATTTTCCGTCTCTCTGCACCTTGCTTGTCTCTTTAACAAAACATTCAAGGTAGGATTAAAGCCCATTTTACACATGTTCTGTTAAAGCACCAATACAGCAAGGAGATTCGAGGTCAGCCCTCTTGTTACACCCTTAACTTGTCAAGTGAGATCATCACAGGCTCACATCAGCTGGCACAGTGATGTCTTATAGTTTCTGCTACCAGCCAGTCAGTGAATTTAAAAGAATAAATGATGGATGTCAACTCATTTTTATTTCTGACCACATCAAGTTGATGAATGTCCTCAATGGGCCAGTTATGGCAGAATGTATTAATAAAATCACCTATTAAACTGTTAAAAAAGTACAACTTTTTCTGTAATCAATAAGTACTATTAAAAATTAAATATTGAACTTTTTCACATTGATGTAATTTGACACTATGCAAATGAAGTCAAGTCAAAGTTTTTATATATATATATATATATATATATATATATATATATATATATTTTATTTATTTATTTATTTGACAAACGAGCTTCACAACATCACAGGTAGTTAAAAAAAAATATAGAAAATAAA